>LPNX010730815.1:236736-241736 GCA_001517045.1 Pseudotsuga menziesii | reverse complement strand
TCATGAACATCATCATCATTCATCATCATCATCCTGATCATCATCATCACCATCAACATCATGAACATCATCCTCATCATCCTTATCATCATCCTCATCATCATCATCATCAACACCTTCATCATCATCATCATCATCATCAACATGATCATCATCATCACCATCGACATCGTGAACATCATCATCATCATCCTCATCATCATCACCATCAAGATCATGAACATCATCATCATTCATCATCATCATCCTCATCATCATCGCTCCTCATCATCATCACCATCAACATCATGAACATCATCATCATTCATCATCATCATCCTCATCATTATCATCACCATCAACATCATGAACATCCTCATCATCCTCATCCTCATCATCCTCATCACCTTCATCATCATGAACATCATCATCATCCTCCTCATCATCATCATCATCCTCATCATCATCACCATCAACATCATGAACATCATCATCATTCATCATCCTCATCCTCATCATCATCATCACCATAAACATCATGAACATCCTCATCATCATCCTCATCCTCATCCTCAACATCATCATCATCATCACCTTCATCATCATCATCACCATCAACATCATGAACATCATCATCATCATCATCATCCTCATCATCATCATCATCATCATCATCATTAACGTGATCATCATCATCACCATCATCACCTTCCTCATCATCTTCATCTTCATCTTCATCATCATGATCATCATCATCTTCATGATCATCATCATCTTCATCATCATCCTCATCATCATCTTCATCATCCTGATCTTCATCATCATCATCATCGTCATCAACATCAACATCATGAACATCATCATCATCATCCTCATCATCATCACCATCAACATCATGAACATCATCATCCTCATCCTCATCATCATCCTCATCATCATCCTCATCCTCATCATCATCACCATCAACATCATGAACATCCTCATCATCATCATCATCATCATCATCATCATCATCATCATCATCACCAACATCACCAACAACATCATGAACATCATCATCATTCATCCTCATCATCATCATCATCACCATCAACATCATGAACATCATCATCATCGTCATCATCATCATCCTCATCCTCATCATCATCATCACCTTCATCATCATCATCATCATCATCATCATCATCATCATCATCACCACCATCAACATCATGAACATCATCCTCATCATTAACATGATCATCATCATCACCATCATCACCTTCCTCATCATCTTGATCTTCATCATCTTCATCATCATGATCATCTTCATCATCATGATCATGATCATCTTCATCTTCATCATCATCATCATGATCTTCATCATCATGATCATCATTATTTATTTAAATTTTTATTCCTCCTAACAATAATTTTAAGTTCCATTAGATGGGTCAAATAATATACCATTTTAGGGGCCATCAAGTGGTATGTGGAAAAAAAGGTAAACCAATAATATTAATGATAATAAATAAACAAATAATAATAATAATAAAAGTAAGAACAAGTAATTCACCAAGTAATATATAAGTAACATTAAAAAAAGAGCTTAAGGATGACGTTTCTTTAAGGGGGAATGTATGTAATAAACCACATTAAGAAGAATAAATACATAAACTAAACTAATAAGAATGATGAGAGTGGAACTAAAGTAATCATAATAAAACTTAATAATAAATAAATTAAGAAATCCTTAAGAAATTAATAATTAAGAAATTAGGAAAGCCTTAGCCATGCACCCACCCCATTAATTGTGCTTAAACATATCGCATGCGCGTTTTGCTTATAAAAATCGTGTACGCATTTTGACTCTATATAACGCGTGAGCGTTTTGGGACTGTTAAAACAATGAATTGTCTTTGTCCGAGAGCAACTTCACTCTATTTTTATGAAAATTCCAATTAGTGCGCATTTTTTTTCAAGAGCACGAGCTTGCCTGTGGAAATACTCATAGTCTACACATTCTCCATCATTCTTTTTGTTATGCAGGTGCAGCATTGAGGACATCTTTCATGGTTGGGGAGCACACAGGATAAGATATCAAGCTTCAATGTCATTTCATGGTGATGGTGGATATAACTTTCATTTGCTTATTATTCAAGAGAACCAAAGGTAAGTTTTCCCATTCATTATTGTTTTGATGGGAAATATGAACAATTGAGAAGGAAGATTGAAGCACCTTGAAGGATCAATAGTTATAAAGCAAGTTAAAGGTTTGGAAGCTTGTAATTGAGGAGCAACAAAAACAAACTATATTGACATTGATCATTGTGGTGATGGGGAATGTACATAACCAAGGAAGAAAATTAGCAAGGAAGAAGAGACCTCAAGAAGTCATCGAAGAAGAGAAAGAAAATAAAAGAATAGACATGATGAATCGGAGGCTTTCTTTGGAAACTAATCCAAATCCAATTATAGAGGATACAGCGGTTCATCCTATTAATCCAGCACAAGAAAAAAGGAAGCATTCACTAGAGGGACCTTCAATTTCCACAATAGTTGTTGAACAAGCACCCCATAGAAGTATTCAAGAAGCAAAACGTAGGTGCTCATTAGGGGATGTTTCAAATCCCACATCAAGTCAAAGTGATACGTTACCATCTCAAGACGAAGCTCATGAAGAGGCGATGTACATGGAGCCTACTGTTGAAGAGGCATTGGACATGGAGCCTACTATTGAAGAATAAAATATTAACCAGACCATCGATGAGGATGTTGGACTTCCACCATCCAACTACCAGGAAGAGAGTGAAGGACAACAAGTTGCTACTGAAACGTCAGAGCGTATTGTTGATGCACTAGATGATAGAAATCCAACCCCCTTGCCTCCATTAGAAAGCACATGTCGAAGAACTCCGAAGCATATACAAGTTGATGAAGGACTCCTCAATTCCATTGAAGGTACGCTATCTAAACGTAGTATTGCTTATCAAACTCAACAGATACTAAATAAATATTTTGTTTCTAAATGTGATGGAGATAAATGTAGATTATTTTTATCATTGTTAAAATCTAGGTGCATGAATATTGTTAGGAAATCGTTAGGGATAAAGATGATAAAGCCTTCTAGACCAAGTTCTCATATAGTTAAAATCTTAGTAGATGCCTTTGGTAAAATTGGTAAGAACACACGGTCAAAGGACCGCAATGCGGCTCGTTGTGTGTTGTCACAAGAAATTGTAAATAAGAACACCAGATTCCTTTATTTTCTCAAGCCTACATCTAAACTAGTTAATTTGAATGTAAAAACCCTCTGTAGGTATTCTATTAGAAGAGAACATCTTCACACAACTGCTCAGACATATTTTTGGGCCTTTATTGGTCGGTTTCCATGTCGTGGCATGAAGCTAGTTGATGTAGTAAAGGGACTAGTACAGGGTTTTTGGCATGATCACACAAGGCCTTATTCAAACCAAAAGGATGTACTAAAACTAAGAAGGGGTTCAAAGGATCGTGAACCACATATTAAGCATCTTCTTGATATAACACAAAAATAACTATATGAGAAATTTATGAATGAACATAAACAATTGAATTTGTGGCAAAGATCTTTTGAGAAATGTAAGCCCTGGTATGTTAGAATAAATACTCTTCGTAGAACTTGTTGTTGTAGATACCATGTAGAATATGAATATTACTATGAAACATTTTTGTACATTCGTCGTGTGTTGCATACTAACCATGTGTAGGATTGCTCCTTGACAATACCACTGACCTCATCAAGAGAATTCATTCATAGTATCATGTGCAATAGGCTTGAGGGGAAAACTTACTATGCAAAATCTTGTTTGGATGGAACTTGCTCCAACTATGCTGGAATGACATTATTGAGCCAATGTATGCACGAGACTAGAGACAATGAATTTGGGAATATGGTTACAGACATGAAAAGTTTCAAATATATCAGCGATGAAATAGTCCCAGGGAAAGAAAGCAAAAAAATACAATTGGTGACATCTCAGGTACATGCATTTATCTATAAATTTATGTTTGAACAGTTGCATTTCATTCCTTACTTACAAAAAAACCTGATATTGAGATCATTTTGTGTCAACAGGTACAAGTTAGTGTCTTCGTTAAGGAATTTATTGAAAAGACACATCAATATGTTTAGCATGTCCACTTGGCACGATGGCAGGATGAGAAGTTTAGAATATGCAGAGATACATTTCCTCATGGTACTATACTTTCAGTTGTTGATTCTGCTGAGAACTACACTCTGCAACCTCAAAATGAGATCCAAAGTCAGTATTATCACTCTGAGTAGGTTTCCTTGATGGTGCATATCACATATAGGCATGGCCCAAATAGTAGTGAAGAGCAAAGAGAAATTCTAAAGGAATATCGCTTCTACATAAGTGATGATAGGTGCCATGACTTCCACTATGTACGTCATTACTTCATCATGTTCTATGATCATTTGAAGGGTGGGAACATACAAATGGATGGACACTGGATTTGGTTTGATGGATGTGCTGGTCAGTTAAAAAATGCACGCATATTTCATTGGTTGTGTTCATTGCATAAAAACTACAAAGTTCCACATATGTGGAACTATTTTGAGACTGGGCATGGTAAAGGAGAGCATGATGGAGATGGAGCATGTGTCAAAACAGCCCTACAAAGAGAGGAATTGAAATTATCTACAATATCTACTATTCGAAATGCTCAATCTATAGTCAGGTGGTGCACATCAGTAATGGGAGAGGAATCAGCTATGCGAGTAGAATCCCCAAGAAAGAGACATGTAGAGATTTTTTTGGGAGGTGGTAGATATAGATCATTCACATGCATGGGAATGCAAGACTGTTCCTGGGACTCGTGGCTTTCATTCGGTTTGAAGTTTTGATAACCCATTATTTGAAATTTGGACAAGAAAACGCGCTCGTTTTTGCTCGCCTTGTTGTGATGGTGACTGGGATGTGTGTGAATCATTGGATTGGGTTGATGGATGGGATCGCATATCACTTCCACTTGATCAT
>LPNX010730815.1:210866-236305 GCA_001517045.1 Pseudotsuga menziesii | reverse complement strand
CTTACACATGACAACAATGCAAGAAAGAAGGGTGGATATGTTTACAGGGATTACAAACCAGGTGCAAGTGTGTATCACTTTACCAACTTAATCATTGGTCAAACCTCCAGGCACGAACAATGCCTAGACGAAATTCATCGAAGTTACACTACTTCTTACCGGATACAGAGCACGAGAGACTAATGGAGACCATCATGATAAGAGATGATCCGGAGGGCTTCATTGTATGACAATAGGTGGGATATAGCATGATGAGGTATGTATCATAATTTAAATTTCCCCATGTATGTTTCTTATGAATATGTCAATTTTGTGTTCTTGATATGCAAAATTTTCCATAATGTTGTTTATAAATATGCCAAAAGTTCTCTTGTATGTCAAGTTAATGAACATGCCAAATTTTACATATGATCAATAAACCATATATATCAATCATATGAACATTTCAAGATCTCATTCACAGCATATACATAACATTAGAATACATACATGTACCTCTGTAGGTCATACCTATCAAAGTTCTTTGTAGGCTCTCTTATAGGACTAAAACCCTAATTTTTTAAGTAGGTAATTTTGTCAATGTTTTCAGCTGATATATACAACTAAGATAATGGAAACAAGATGCTGCAATGATAAACTTATGTTTTAAGGCTTGTATAATTTCCTTCTTGACAACTCACCTCTTATACCTGCATGTCCATTGCCAAAGGGGTAGTGCCTACTAGTGTTGGAATTTCATCTCATTTTTTTTTATTGAGAAGTTTAATTTCTACTTAAAAGATAATAAAAGATAATAAGAGATTTATTTAACTTTGTTTTTAGTTGATTATGTTTTTTTGAACATTGAAAGTGGAAGAAAATAACCTACTAATATTGACACAAACAACTCAAAAGTAACATGCTTCAACATTATGCATATGAAGTATTCAAAAGTAACATGCGCTAACATTATGCATGTGAAGTAGGTAAACATCATGCATGTGAAGATATTAAGTGATAAAATTAATAAACAAACAAAATTTAGAACCTCTCATGCTTTCGAAACGTTAATGTTTCATATGCATAATAGAAAATTTTGGGAGGCTCACATGTTGGGTCATTGGTGTACTTGAAATTGTGATATTTTAATTTTCAATTAAAATATATGATTTTATTAAGGAGTTTAATTTCCAATTAAAAGATAACAATAAACTCATTTACTCATGTTTCTCATTGATCATGTATTATAAAAATCCTGAAACAAAACAACATACGAGCAATGACAGCTCGACAACTCAAAAGAAACATTAAGTCGTTGATGCACAGAAAGCCACGGATGGTGGGGATATGGTTGGCGTTTCCATATTTCCCATGCCCAAACATGCTAGCAGGAGTTGACAGAATTCAAAATTTCCGCTCCATGAGGTTTTTTGCGCACTGGGCCCAAGTCCACCAGGTGTCCCTGAACGATATCTGGAGGTGACCTACAACTCGCCATAGATCGATGCTCGGGCCTTCAATAGACGAACTGTCGATTCCGTTGGATTCGTGACATGGGATTTTAGCTAAGGGGGGGGGCTCTCCCTCCTTTCCATTTCCCGATGACCTCCATCTACGGTGGTTTCTGAAGCTAGGGTTTCGCTCAGTAGGGGACAATGCAGTCATGCCAACGAGGGCCAAATCTAGAAAGCCACGGATGGTGTTGCCATATTTCCCATGCCCAAACACGCTAGCAGGAGTTGAAGGAATTCAAAATTTCCGCTCTGTGAATTTTTTTGCGCACCGGGCCCAAATCCACCAGGTGTCCCTGACGGTATCTGGAGGTGACCTGCAACTCACCATAGATCGACACTCAGGCCTCTGGTTGACGAACCATCGATTCCGTTGGATTCTTGATGTGGGATTTTATCTAGGGGGGGGGATCTCCCTCCTTTCCATTGCCCAATAACCTTCATCTACGGTGGTTTTTGAAACTAGGGTTTCACTCAGTAGGGGACAATGCAGTCATGCCAACGAGGGCCAAAGCCAGAAAGCGATGGATGGTGGGGATATGGGGATACGGTTGGTGTTGCCATATTTCTCATGCCCAAACACACTAGTAGGAGTTGACGGAATTCAAAATTGCCGTTCCGTGAGGGTTTTTGCGCACTGGGCCCAAGTCCACCAGGTGTCCCTGAATGGTATCTGGAGGTGACCTACAACTCGCCGTAGATCGATGCTCGGGCCTCCGATCGATGAACCGTCGATTCTGTTGGATTCATGATGTGAGATTTTAGCTAGGGGGGGACTCTCCCTCTTGTTCATTTCTCGATGACCTCGATATACAGTGGTTTCTAAAGCTAGGGTTTCACTCAGTAGGGGACAATGCAGTCACGCCAATGAGGGCCAAAGCTGGAAAGCCATAGATGGTGGGGATGCGGTTGGCGTTGCCATATTTCCCATGCCCAAACACGCTAGCAGGAGTTGACAGAATTCAAAATTTCTGCTTCGTGAGGTTTTTTGCGCACCGGGCCCAAGTCCACCAAGTGTCCTTGAATGGTATCTGGAGGTGACCTACAACTCGCCATAGATCGATGCTCAAGCCTCCGATCGATGAACCGTCGATTCCGTTGGATTCGTGACATGGGATTTTAGCTAGGGGGGGCCTCTCCCTCCTGTCCATTTCCCGATGACCTTTGTCTACTATGGTTTCTGAAGCTAGGGTTTTTCTCAGTAGGGACAATGCAGTCACGCCAATGAGAGCCAAAGCTGGACAATGCATTTCATGCCAACGAAGGCCAAACTTGGAAAACCCTATCCCTCACTAGGTTTTATTGTTTAAAATGCATGGTTCATAACCATAACCCTACCAAGGAAACCCCAATCCTAGCCCTAATCTTATCTTACTATCACAACTCAATTCAGAATCGATCTAATGTCGAACTAAACTTTTTCAAATCCAGTGGACTTATGCTTCAAATCATGTTGATTCACAAAGTTGGTTCTCAGTCTTTGGATTCTATTGTAGTTGCTTTAATGCTGAGTGATTAGTCATTGGGTGCATGAGGTTTGTTGAATAGTGTTGTTGGTTGTTGATGAAATGTGAAGCATGTATTGCACTTAGTTTTATTAAATTACACTTGAGCATTGACTTAACTTGTAATTTAATGAATCCAAACTCACAATTTTTAATTAGATATATCCAATTGGTGTGCAAGTAGTGAGTTCATTGAAACCTTGAAATACATTGTATTGCACTTATATTTATTAAATTACACAAGCAAGAACTTTGAATTTAGTGTGCATGTATTGAGATCATTGAAACCTTTAAATATAATAGTTTTTTCTTTTGACATAGTGCTTTTATAAGTAATAGATAATCCTCACAAATCAATACAATAGATTGACACAAGAACATGTGGAAACCAAAGAACAAATTCAAAGTGAAATGTATCATTCATTTATAACTGAAATGTCAATGTACATGTCTCCAAAAGTACATATATATCCAAAAGTATCCAAAAGTACATATATATCCAAAAGTAACCAGAAGTACATGTGTCTCCAGAACTATCCAAGACTATCCAAGCCACATGTACATGTATCCAAAACTATCCAAGCCACATGTACATGTAAGTGAAATGTCAATGTACATGTCTCCAAAAGTACATGTATCCAAAACTGTCCAAGCCACATGTACATGTATCGAAATGTACATATCCCATAAGACACATCAAAACTCAAGCTTCCTCTTGTTCTTTCTCGAGGGTGATCCTATAGGCACAACTATAGGACCAGTGTGCATCTCTGGATCCTGCAAATTAAATATCAATTTTTAAATTCAACTAACTATGTACTAATACATTAGCTCAATAAAATACCATATCTAAATTAACTCAAAAATTATGAAAATTTTAATGGACATTGCATGAAACAATTGTTCATTAACGGACATCTCACCTCAATGAGAGACAGTGACAAAGGGGATTGTGTTTCTTATGTAGCAGATGGAGCTGTTGGTTGAACATGAAGGATGGTCACATCCATGGTCGAACCAAAGGGGGTAGGAACTGGGGGTGGTGGTGGTGGCTACAATCACCAAATCTTGAAATAGTTAGAAATGTGCATGAATAAACAATAGAGAACAATAACACACTATGTCTATATCATGTTCAAATAGTTGTACCTCTGTTTGGCTTGTTGTTATTGCAGATACCACATTGACTGTTGCATCAATAACTCTTGCTGGTGGTGGCTACAATCACCAAATGTTGAAATAGTTAGACATGCATGAATAAACATATGCCAACAATAATAAACTATGTAACAATCATGTTGAAATAGTTGTACCTCTGTGTGACTTGTTGCCATTGTAGATGCAGCACTGACTGCTGCATCAACCATCCCTACACCATCCTTGCAAGGTTTTCAATAGTAAACTCTAGCTCTTGATGCAGTAAACATGCAAATCAAACATTAACAAAACATTTTATGCACTGGATTTCAAGTTATCCAAGAAATATCATCGAAGGATATACAAATTACCATGGTATCAGTATCTCCATGGTCGTGGACAACTTCACTCTTTCTAGGAGTAGGATGTCTCATATACACTTGACCCTTGTTCACATATGGCCTATGAGGAGATACAACTCCAGGAAATGGTCCAGGTGTTTCGGTTGGTGCCTATAGTCAACAAGAGTTCATGTAGTTACACATGCATGATTCAACGAACATACATGTATTTAGAAAATGACATTTTTTAAATGTTTAAAATGTTTACCTCCATCACTGCTTTCCCTCGTGAAGGATCTGGCATTTCCCCAGATATTTCCTCGGTCGATATGACCATGGGTCCTACCTCCATCACTGCTTTCCCCCGTGAACGATCCGACATTTGCAAGTTTAATAATTGTAAATATTAGACCGTAGATAACATTAGTGAACTAAGATGTATAGTACATGGAAATTAACAAATTAACAAGTATTAAAAAACTGAAATTTTAAAATGTTTACCTTGGTGTGAGATACGACAATGGGTGCTATAGGAATCTCTCCACCAACCAAGGGATCAGTGGATGGAATGTCATGCCCCTATGTAGAGTGTGGAACATGATACTCTGGGGCATCGCTGCCAGCATAAAGCATCAACTGTAAGTTCACAAAATTAATATATTAGACCAAACTATACATATGTGTACAAAGAGGAAAATAAATGAAGAATTTATTACAATTAACCATATACATACATCACTCCAAAACCCACTGAAGACAACATCTGACGAAAGACCATAGCATGGACGACCACACGATGTGCACTCGTGAGGCTCAAAAGTAGGCTGGGAATGTGCTGCACTAGTAGATGGTCCTGTAGCAGATGGGGGTACTGCACTAGTGGGTGGTACTGCACTAGAAGATGGTCCTGAACCATGACGACCTGGTGTATGTACCACACCAGGGACAAATGTCCCTTCCTCACCCATATGTTGAACCATAGTGCTATGGTGAACAACGCTCTGTGCCAAACTCAAAAATGCATCACGTGTCTGTGGAATAACACGATGTACAGGTGGGACATCTGGCCCAGGAAACTACCTGCGAGGTGCAGGGATAGGGCGATTAACGTCTCGAAGCCTGGCATTGGGTCGATTTTGGGGAATCCCCCAACCGATCCCTTGAAACACCAATATATCAAAATAGTTTATGTGTTTACCCAACACGAACTCTGTATACATCTTTCGAAGGAAATACAAGGGGATTTCCCTGTTGTTGTGTGGTGGCATATCAAAAACCATATACCATCTGTCTATCTAGTTATCAACAAATGGTTGATATGTGCACCACTCAATAAAGATATGTGTCATATTTGCATTTGGGATTTCCCCCGTGCGAGGATCCCTAAACAATGAAAATATATGCTCTTTGGTAATTTTCAACTTTTTTATTGCACTGTAGCTAATCCCATCAGCGTACTCACATCTTTTTATTTCTCTATATGAAGTAATATAATATAGTATGCTGCTTGACAATGTAATAGTCTCAACAATTGCATCCAAAGTGGATGCAAGTGAACGTCAAATCCTATCACCACCACTAAAAGTAGTATTGAGACCTCTCAACTGGGAAAGCTCAATCAATATTTTAGCATTGGTGTCCATAGCCACAACTGCAATAAAAAAATCAATAAGGAAATAATTAGAAACATATACATGGTATATAATGACATCTCTTCAAAATTGAAAATGTAAATTAAGGAAAACTCAAGTTACAAGCAATTTAATGGCATTCACTTACATACATTTAAAACTTAAAATTAAACATTTAACAATTAAATAGTGAGTTTTGTTCAACTTATTTCTAGAAGGTAAGGCACTTCTTCATCCTCATTGGTGGCTTTTCCATGCAAACTTGGGTTTAAACTTCTTTGAATTTAGGAGTGCTATTTTGACATGTTTTGGCCTTTACATCCCTTGGATATGTAAAAGAAAGGGGCAAGGGACTATTAGGACACGTGAGGCAAGAAAAGGGGTGATACAGGGCTGCCACCATATCCTCTAAATATAATTGACTCGATCATGGTTGGGAACACTCTCACGACGCACTCTAGGTAGTTCATGGGTGTTCACCATTTCCATTGTTGTCTAACCATGCAAACCAACCAAAAGTTACATGGAAAATGGAGAATTTGTGGACTTGACTACAATTGGTTGTAGATGAGCTTAGAGACTCGACGTGTAGAAATATATTACCCATTGTTTTTGCTATTTTAAAAAATGGTTGATAAACCTAGTGATGCAGGGGCATAGACTGTTTGAGTAAAGTCATTTGTCTTTGCTAGATCTAGGGATATGGGTAGTCAAATGTCAGAAAGCTGACATTATGTAAAAAACCAATCCACATTTCAGGCATATGATGTATGGAGTGGTCACCTTTCATCAACATTTCGTGGTGATTATGACTTTATAAATTGTCGTTCATTCAACTCTCAGGATCAAGTAGATCTCTTGAATTAAATGTTGTTGTGAGATTTTCTAGATTATAAATTTACTCCAGTTGTTGTATATGACTTTATGTATGTCTGGGACATTCATAATGAATAGGTCGATGGGATAACATGGTATTGTTGAGTATTGATATTCTTCTAGAAATTACAATCCCTTTATATAGTCATATGTGTTTTTTATTGTGTCAAAGGATTGTTAAATATGGAATTCTAATTAAGATGAGGGTCCAACTTGCATATTTTGATTACAATTTTCTCTTTCTTCCATTTTGATGATTATATTGGTTGTTACATTTGGATCCTTCATTCACTATGTATCTTAAAATGTTGGCATTCACCTATCTATGAAAATAATTTCTAAATTTTATTGCACTTTGTGTTAATTCCAGCATAATCATTGCATTTGAAGGTTTGAATATGCATGTTACAGGTGGGCACTCTCACTAGTATCCCAATTCAAACTTTGCATTGTCCATCAAATTCTATGCAAGTTGGTATTATACTTGTGTTTGTTTTATATATTTCTAGCCTTTTGGAACATTGAACATCTATTAGACATCATGTTTTTGATTCTTATAGCCTATTTTAGTTTGAATCCATCAAACATTAGCTTGGAAGTTGTTGGGTTGATTATTCTATTAAAAAACACAATTATAGGTTATAAATTGACAAAAAAAGAATGCTTTGGGTGATTGAATTACATTGTTGGATGACAATTCACCAGTGGAATCTCCTCCCCTCAACCTAAATCAGCTCCTCCAACAATCCCAAGCAGTTAACTTGCTCCAAAACACTCCAATTGGCCTTCGTTTTCGCGTTCTTGATTGGTAAAATGGGCCGCGGGTTTCGGGCCTGTGTATTTAAATTATTTTCTGTTTTCCAAATCGCGTACGCATTTTATAACTACATATCGCGAGCACTTTTTGTAGTTATATAACGTGTACACGATATGGTTTCCTATCCTACATGTCCCATGACATGTCAGGCTCGGGTTGAACCATAGCAAGTGCTATGTAGCAAAAACACATTGTATTTTTTGGTAATGTGATCTTGTTTTTGAAAACTAGGATTGCATCTAAAAGGTCCCTCATCTTCTTGCACTGACCCATATTTGTTTAAGTGAAATGTGTGTTTCAATGTTAATAAAAAAGATAAGTACGAGTTCTTAGGCTTCTAGACAAAAAATGTTGCTTATGAGATGGTGTAATACTCATGCTCTATTTTGAGTGACTGTGACTTGCATTTGGTTATATGGCTTCCTAATGGTGTAATACTCATGCTCTGTTTTGAATGATTGTGACTTGCATGTGTTTATATGGTTTTCCTATGGTGTAATATTATTTCTGTGAAGAGTCACTTGGGTTCTTTATGAATCCACTGTTAAAGCCGAGATGTAAGGGGTTCCCCCTCTAGGGAAGTCTAAGTGCTTTTCTCGGATTAAACCCTTTTCGTCTTAGTGAAGTCCTTGTATAATATTTTATTCAATCCTTAAAAGAATGGTGAAACTATGAATGGAGTATGGTTGTTGAAATTTATTAAGAAACTGACTACTGAAAAACCACTACATAATCCCTAACCTGAACTTGCCTTAAATATCGAACTCATCCTAAGTCATGGAGGCCATAAAAGGTTGGAAACCCTTTGTTTTATCCAAGAAAACACAGAGAAAAATAGGTGAAAACCATGGTACAGAAGTCCTACACAAGCTTAATAAATTATAAAGAAATCAAGTGTTTTCGCAACCCGCAATTCGCATTGCGGAAGCGAAAAAAATGAAGAAAAATTATAAAGAATTTAATTGTTTCCGCAACTTGTAATCTGCATTGTGGAAGAAGAAATGCAAAAGGTAAAATTACTATAAACATAAATCATTTCCACAATCCGCAATCTGCATTGCAGAAGCAAAATTGTGAAAGAATATTTTATAAAGGATTAAGTGCTTTCTGCAATCTGCATTGCGGAATAGTAAAATCGTAAGGACATTTAGTGCTTTCCATAATCTGCATTGCGGAAGAAGAATTACAGAAATATAAAATTATAAAAGATCACACATTTTCCGCAATAAGCTTTCTGCATTACGAAAGCGGAATTGCAGAAGGATAAAATTATAAATGATTACACGTGTTCTACAATGTGCAATCCGCATTGTGGAAGAAGAATTACGAAAAAGTAAAAATGCAAAGGAATTAAGTGCTTTCCACAATCTGCAATCCACATTGCGGAAGAGGATTTGTGGAAGGGTAAAACTTGTAAAGAAACCCAGTATTCCGCAATCCGCATTGTGAAAGCGAATTTGCGGAATGTGATTTTTGTAAAGAACTTAAAGACTTCTTGAATCCGCAAATCCGTATTGCCGAAGGGAAAAATTCTAAAGGATTAAGTGCTTTCCGCAATCCGCAATCCGCATTGCAGAAGGGTAAAGATGTAAAGGATTCAAGTGCTTCACGCAATCTGCAATTTGCATTGCGGACGTTCCATTATGGAAGGGAAAATTTTCAAAGAATTTAAGCACTTTCTGCAATCCGCATTGCGAAAGCAGAATTGCGAAGGGGAAAAATTGTAATAAATATAGGTACCTCCACAATCCGCAACCCGTGTTGCGGAAGGAAAGGCCTGTTGTGGAAGGCTTGTTGAGGAATACTTTTAAGCTTAAGTTTTGAAATCCAACCAGTGAAAAGGATGAAAGGTAAATACTTAAGGCTCTTCTTCCAAGTGTTTTGTGATATTTAAGGAATCATATATAAAGATGAAGAATGATAAGGCGGGTTTTGTAATACGCATACACTTCTAAATTAATCATCTAATTTATTTGGGAGATAGTCAATTTAAAATCATGTCAAATAATTAATATTAAAAACACTAGTAAGATTATGGATTAGTGTAAGTTATTTTATTATTATTTAAATATATTTTCACTAATACTATAGTTTACTATTATATTTTAAAATATAAATTGTTTTTTAGTTCAACATATAATATATTATTCTTAGAATTATAAGTTATTCCTCTATACCCCATATCTCATAAATATAGTTTTATATTACCTTTGCTTTTAAATATTTCACTCAAGAGTAACATTCCTATGATCTACTATAATTTTTCATTTTTAATAATCATAAGTACTTTTTTGCCAAAGTATTAATATTTTAATTTAAAAATCTAAATAATATTTCGAAACTATGAAGGCTTTCAACAATTACACTTTCCTTGTGGAGTTGGCTAATCTCTAGATCATTTCCATCTTTTTGGGCAAGTTTGACTGGAATCTCGAATCTTGTAATATGATTTGTTGTTGAAATGAAAATTTTCAATATTAAAATTGCAATTTTTATTGCAAAAATGGATTCAGAATTTGGATTACCCGAAGAACATCCAAATTATGCAAATCCAATCACTGAAAACTATTTTCTAAAGAATTTCTCTCTGATTTTGGTCCAAAAAACTGGCCAAATTTTAAATGAAATGGTCTAAAGTATAGCTTACTGCTTTGTTTAACATGTATCAACCATATGATCGTTCTACCCCACACATATATATATATATATATATAAGAAGGTTTAGGTTTTTAATAGTGAACTCCGATTATTACTTGTCGCTTGTTGTCAGAGCTATATTTTACTAATCTAAACAGAGCTAGGGTTGGGTAACGAGCGTAACGACTATAATCTGAACGGAGGTAGGATGGGGTAACGGGCAAAAATTCGACCATTTCCGAATATTTTTATGGCATAAAAACGGGGAGAATCCGTCCCCTACACGAAGATACGAAGAGTATCGCAGTGAAATTCTACGCAAACCATAATTGCAACTGCAATTCCACTGACTCAAAACTAGAATGTGTATAGTATGTTGTTGCAATTGATTTCGACAAATAAAATCGCAATAGCAATCTCAAGAACGAATAAACGGATTAACATATTTTAGGAATTTAAGTCGGCCAGGAAATTTCCAATAATTACGTGAAATGAATATCGCGGACGGAGATCTACTACCAAGTGTAAGGATTAAATTATTTTATAATTAAATTTATAAATTCTTTTTAATAGTTGAAATGTTAACTAAATCTAAAGGTAAATTTATAAACTCTTTTTTATAGATTAAATTTATAAATTCTTTTTTATAGTTGAAATGTTAACTAAATTTAAATTTAAAGGAAATGTTTTTGTTTTGATATATATATTCATATATATAATTTAAAAAAATATTTTCAATCTAAATTAAATCAATAAAATTATTTTTAATTTAAATTAAATTAATATATTATTTTTATAACATTTTATTATATTTTATAAATAATAGTGATTAACATTGAATGACTTGCACATTTCCCCTCTGGAATGTGCCTCTTTTCTCAATAAGTAAAATAGAAAACGGATCATTGACAGATAAAACGATTATTTTTTCGCTAAACATATGTACATCCTAGAGATGTATGCTTTCTATGTGGCATTTCATTCATCAGCAACAGTGATTGTCTTGTGATGCATTGGTCATTTCATAATATACTTTCCACCAGCACAGACTCAGAAAATGACTTCGATGTTTTCTAGACAATTCGTCTTAATGTTATGATCAGTCTCCTGTTTATTTTGTTGGACGATTCTGTTGTAACAAAAATGACGGAGATCTGTAGTACGTAATTGCATGTTCCTCCTATGGTGAGCGTTGCATCGTGAAAGCGAAGGATTGTCTTTTTCTGGCCGACCATCAGAGCTCGATGTTGAAATTAAAATTGGCTTTATGAATGGTTGAATCCCTCATCTGCCTTCAATTATCTGGATCGACTGAAAGCGATTAGCAATTCAGATTTTACCAGGGAAGACTCCATTATCTTATCAAATAAACAGAAAAGCCGAGGAATGACTGGAATCTGTTGGCTAAACACTAAAACCCGCTTACGTTTTCTACTCAAAAGCGGATTTGGAATTCGATGGATTTCTAGATCTTTAAATGCATTGCGTCACGAAGAAGCAAACCACGTGAAAGTTGATGGACAAATTAACCCGACAATATGAAAGTTGGGAGACCAAAGTACAAATTACCGCCAAACGGATCTTTTGTGCGGCAGCCAAAGCTGCTCTAAATTAAATGGACCTTTCACAACCTTCGTACACTGAGTAATTCGTTGTCAGTTTTTGTCGATTTGGTTGTAAGTTTTTGTCGATTTGGTAGATGCTTTCGCATTCTAGTGGAGCAAATTGCACGGTGTGTGGACTTTAGCACAGTTAAATAGACCTTTCACCACCTGAGTGGATTGCACAAATGATTATAATTTTTTGTCGACTAACTTTAGCTACCAAGTTTAGCAAATTGCAAGGTGTGTAGCCTGTAGGCTTTAGCATTATTGTATGGAGATTTCAGCACCTTCGTGTACTTACAACAATTTGGCTGCTAGTTTTTGTCGACTAGGTAGATGCTTTAGGAAATTGCCCGACGTGTAGACTTTAACAAAGTGTAAAGCGATTTAGTATAGAATATAGGAAATTGTGAAGTCCTTTCACTAAGAGTTATCACATCAACCTCTCCAATCCGAAAGTTGACAAGCTGGAAGCCTTTATGAATTTTGCGCATCACCCTAACATGGTTTCCAATAACAAAAAATATAAATTTATCAGTAATTATAAATTTATTATTCAAATTGTGTTTTATCTTATTTTAGTGTCTATTATATTAAGCTTAAATTTATATTTTAAATTAAATTTCTTTTTTTTTTAATATTTATTCCATCATTTCAATAATGTTTACAATATTTATCATTATTGTTATTACTATTAATATCTTATTCATTACATCAATTTTTATCATTAAAACAGTTCAAATCAATTCATTAATTAATTTATTATTTATTATATTTAGTTAAAATTTATATTTTAACTTTGATTTTATTAATTTTATATTTATAACCTCAAAATTTTTATTTTATCATTATATTTTATAACTCATTTCTTATCTTCGTACTTACTACATGTGATGATCAATGTTATTAGTCATGAACTTACTACACGTGATGATCAATGTTATTAGTCATGAACAAAGTAGGACATATTAGGTTGTGTAAAAAAATGTAAGTCCCATTGCATATGAGTTAAGTTGAGTTACTTTGATGTTTATGTTTGTATATTGAGAGTAAGGTGTGAGTGCACATGAGTTATGGTGCTTAGTTAGATATATTGGAAGTAAGCCAATGCATATGTTTTATTTATCATGTATGGGATTGTATATGTTGGACATTGACCGTGATGGACAAAATTATTGTCGTAGTACAATGTACTCGGTCTATTATGTGCTTTATGTTAAATGCATATACTGAGATGATTTTTGTGATAAGATCTGGAGAAGACTGAATGCACGATTGAGTTCTATAATGTGTTAGGAGAAAACCTCTAAGCACGTGAGTGATGAGATTTTGTGCTGAGCCCAAGCTCTAGAGCACATGAGTGATTAGATTTTGTGTTGAGTGCCAACTCTCGAGCACATGAGTTATGAGATTTTGTGTTGAGCATAAGCTCTCGAACACATGAATTATAAGAATTTGAAGTGTTGGGAATAAGCCCTCGAAGATTCCAAATTGATGTTGAGCATCACATGGTTTGCCATTGTATCCCTAGGTGTATTATACAAGTACATCCTAGCATTAGTGTTGAGCGGAGGCTCTAGAATTGCACTAAGTGTAACTCCAAGTTTTTAGTGTTGATATTAGGCTCTCAATAGCGCTAGGAGTTACAGAATTTAATTGTGTTGAGTCACAAAGCATCTAAAAAGTACTAACCTTATCTTACTTATTTTTAAGATTGATTAAATGAAATTTTGAATCTACTTCTCATCAAGTAGTGAGAATATACCATGACACATGAGGTAATCCAACATGCAAGGAGGATCTGGAGCTCCCTAACTTAGTTGACCAAGCCTACCTAAGGCCTTGATAAAAGAAATAGTATAAAGCTAATAAAAACATCACCTAAATGAGATCATGTTACATGATGCATATTTAAATGCCAAACAACAATATATATAGTTCATATGTATTATGAATAAAATAATAAGTATATATATTACATATAAAGAAATAGTAATAAGTATAAATAAGAATAAAGAGTCTATGTATTTATTATTTATTAAAATGATCCTAAAGAATCAAATTATGAACTAGTTCCTCAGTCAAGAAATCTAATTATTAAATCCACACAAATCAATTAAAGATTATTTTCAAGAAAATAACGGATTTTTTTAATCTAAATTTAAAGTTTTTTTCCTAAAGATTGTCTATAAAGACCCAAGCCAAGGGAAGACTCTTTTTCCTAAAGATTTCCTATAAAGACCCAAGACGAGGGAAGGATGGGGGATCTCATCTAATCATTATTATTTTTCTAAGTAATTTTGGAGAACATTTTTCCAAAATCAAGCAATCTTATGCAGAACCTGATATCTCAACTAAGAGAAGCCTCACCTTTAGGAGATCTAGACTACTTGCATGTTGGAACGATCTCGAGGGGATCCAGATTAGAACCATGAATGGTTCCGGGTCATGGTTTCGAGGAACATGATAGTTCCTAAATTATATGGTTCACATATCTAAGGTTGGAGGTAACTGTTTTATTTATTTATTAATTATGTGTTTAAGTGTGCATGGTTTGTGCCATTAAACAAATTGAATAGTTACAGGTATGAAGATTCTACCTTTTTTTAAAGTTCTATAAATCATGTTTATAGATTTTTACTTATAGTATTTATGCTCTAGATTGAAAAGATGCAAATTTTACTTCCTAGTTGTTTATATGATTCAGGTTGCATTTATTATGTAGAGTAAAACTGAGATTTTAAATTCTAAATAGAATTCTAGGGTTAAACAACTATGAGAGTTATATATATTTAGTTCATAACTTTTATGATTAGAAGTTGTAATATAGATTCAAACGCTAGGTGCTAGCTAAAACTTTTAAAAACTACCACTTAAGTTATTGCCTAGGTCACATATTAAAAATAACCAGAGATTAATAAATCTAGATAAGTAGACCTTATAATAAACAAAATCATTTATTCCTAAATAAACATTATTTAAACTTTGCATAAACATTAAAATAAATATTGAATAAACAAGTTACAAATGTATCTATAATCAATTAGTCCACACATTGATTCCCCTAAATTACCAACTCAAAACCTTAACTATAAATCACAGTGATCGAAGATTGCATATTGCGAGCAAACACATCATATCATTACATAATTACTCATAAAAATATTACATATAAACCAAACATAACATTATAAATACATTGTAAAACAATTTATAAACAAATATAAAAAATAAGAAAGGTGCAAAGGCCGAGAGCCTATCCACATTTTCTTTCAAATCATACCATTAAATACCAACCATTATAAACATCATTTAAATTGCTGAGCGATTAAATATTGAAAGGATTGTGTGCCGACCATTTATTTTCTAAATAGAGTCTATCCCTAAACGCATCCCGTTAGAGGAATTCCAAGAACCATCACGTTAATCACCACATAAAACCATATTAACAAAACAAGGGATTAAAATCTTTAAACACGGTCAAAGTATCTATGAACCCAAGATCGAATCTTGTAATTACAAACTAACATACTCAACACATTAACGATTGTATAATTCACGCAGGGTTTAGCCTTATAGGCTTCCCGTAGTTTATTTAAAATGCCACATATAAACTACAGAATAGAGCTACGCTCTTTTCCAACAATCTAAATAAAAAAAACATGATTAGATTCCATGAAATTTAGACTACATCTACACACGTTGTGTTGCAAACACAAAGCTTGGGCCAAGTTGTTATGACTTTCTCTAGAAGGATGACCAAATCGAAATCAAACAGAGATACATTCTCATCAACCAAACACATCCATTAAAACCACATTTGTCACCATTCCAATCCTTTATCAATCCATGGAAACGCATGTGCCATTGCAAAGCAATGGCACTGCTAACTTAAAGAAATGCATTACAAATTTATAAAGCTATTTACAAAACACAAACAAAAATCCCATAAAGCATTATGAAAAAAAACAAAATGCATTTCATAGTAAATGGTAAATCGAGCACACAGAGCCGAGTCTCTTTTTAACCAATCAAAATATCAAATTTACAGAGCCATGCAAGGTATTTATACACTTGCATTTACATAAATCCAAAATGAGTTGAATAAACCCCAACATCCAACCAAACAATGAGTAGCAAATGCATTACAAACACACATCTCCTAGTATCGAAACCCTTTGACAAACCAAATAAGTTCAAACGTATGGGTATAGGCTCATTTCCATTCGCGGGGCTTACCAAGAATGGTCATAGAGAAAACCCAACACCTTTACCCTCCCAAAATGCAGAGTACCCATGCTATCCTTTCCTGCAACAATGAAAACAAGCTTGGATTAGAAGTATGCAAAACAATAGTAAAACAAACAAAAAAACTCAAAAGTGCAATCATATGAACAATGGCATACATGCCCACGAGCTCAAGGTAAACTAGTTTTACATCATGGATGCGCAGCTCCCACCTAGAGCGTGAGACCTCCCTCCACACCAAAACCCACACTAAAGAAATGGCTTTGAAACCCTAACACAACGCATATGGAAGGAATCCTACAAAAACCAAGGTGCATTCAATGCACCAAACTGGCCACCACCTCCATGAAATTCAAAACCCATAAGTTTATAGTGTGTCTTCACACTTCTTACTGTCATATTAAACCCCATCACCATAGTTTGTAAAACCATCTCATATTGCGAATTGCTTAGGATTTAGCCATAGTTTTGATGGCATAACATATAACCCCCGTAGTTGCTACAAACATGCATGAATATAATATAACCCCTTTTTACCATAATTATAAGGTATAGACTAGGATTAGGACCATTTGTCCTCTTTTAGCTGTTGAGCATAGGAATAACGTTGTTTATGTTCCAATAGTTGTAGATGTTAGGACTCGGTTACGTTACATCTGCAAGCCTAGGTTCATAGGAAAAGTCACATGCAGCTGAATGTAAACACATGCAATAGTTCATGATGAACTAAGTAAATCTCGTGGAAGAGGAACCTTACCTTTCTGAGTGGACCTTTAAGGGACAGAACCCCGCCACTCCACCCCTTGACATAGAGAGGTAAGTCAGCCTCTTCATAATGAACAATAAACAAATTAAATACACAAAGAATGGAAGTAAGAGGTAAAACAAAGTAAGTATCGACAATGTACATAAATAAGATAGATAAGAAGAGTAATTCTATATGTATATAGAAGTGTAGAATAGTAATATGTTGACATCATCATCATAAAGGAAAAAGACATAAGAAAAGCAGTAGACAGAACTTAGGTTCAGTTCTTGAAACAAGTTTTTTATTCTGCAGTAGAAATGAAGATGTCATTAAGATCTAGTAGTTTAATAGCCTACAGATTATTTATTTATTTATTTATTTTAGGGAAATTACAAGTGGTATTAGGGCCCACATTGAAACATTAAGAGACGTAATGGGCACTACAAAACATTTGTTGCAGAAATAAACATTTCAAAGACTGTAGCTGAATTTTTTGTTTAAACTAACAAAAAAATTTGGTTACTAAATAGGATCTAAAAGAACTGTCGAGATCATGAATACAAAAGAAGAAAAAAAACAACAAGGAAATAGGAATTCCCCAACATGGGAATAAAAAATGGTGGTATAATTAAATTCTAATCTAAATAAAAAGTCTACAAGTAGACTTGCAAAGCTTCAAAGATGTCAATATGAATGAAAGAAAATAGCAACAAGCATTCAATTAAGCTTTCCTTCGGAACATGATGGGAGGAATCCCTCATGGATAGTCTACCCGTTCCATCGATAAAACTAAAGAAAACAATCAGCACAAATGGGCCAATAACCCAAGGGAAGGGGAAAGGAAGAGAACACACATGAGATTTAAGAAATAGATTATCACGGTTTTTCGAGTGATAATTCACTTTATCCTTATAGAAAGAGTCAAAAAAATGATGACAACCTCCAAGGAGAATTTTGAAAGATAAAAGCACCAACCTATAAAGGAGAGATGAATACCAGGGAGAGAGTTGAAGAGTGGCATCTAGGCATGAGAAAATACTTCTGAGTACACAACTACTCTAGTGAAATGAAATCCCTTCTAGCCATCTATAATTTAAGTGGAAAGTAGCTAGATGGCCGAGAGACCTAAATCATACCAAAAAGGACGAGGTAAAAGAAATGAGATGGAGTAAATTTTTCAGAATATTTCAGGAGAAATACATGTCTGAGAGATTCTTTGACAGGAAGGTGAAAGAATTTCATGAGTTAAGGATGGGCTCCATGACCATGGATTCCTTCATTAACATATTTTTGGATCTGTCACATTACGAGCCTTACAAAAAGGGCGAGGAAGTGAAGATACAACATTTTTTGGGATTTCTTCCTCCCAATTTTCAAGAGAGAATTGAGTTTGACATGGCCAAACGATTTGTACACTACCTTACACAAAGATAGGATTTGTTATGAGGATGGACATCTTAGGAAGGATAACATAAACAGAAGTCAATAGAGGTCTAGGACACTCTCGGACAACAACATACCTAGTTTTAAACCACCACCCTACCGAAAATAGAACAACAATTTTCCAGCCAACATAAACTTCAACAAGAAAGGTACCAAGCCAAATGGGACTGCACCAAATACCAACCGACTAGCAACAAATGGAGGAGCTAAGGGTTCCTCGCTGCACGTTAGTTGTTGGAAATGTCAAGGACCCCATTATGCTAGAGATTTCCCAAACAAGACTAGTGGAGTCTTACACAATCTATAGGAAGACCCAACAGTAGAGGACGTGGCTAGCACACCAAGGATTTGTGTAGTACTTGATGGCCGACAAGCAGACCATCAGGACATTATGGTTGAAATAGAAGGTAAGGTTTCAAACACTTCAATTTCAATTTTGATTGATCCTGATGCTTGTTGAATCTATGTATCACCTAATATTGTTGAAACATGTAAACTAGACAGAGTAAAACATGAGAAATCGTGGCTGGTACAATTATCCACTGGTACGAAAAGAAAGGTTTCGAAAATAGTGAGAGAAAATGAGGTAAACTTGAACGGTTTTCTTGCTAAAATAGATTTGAATATCTTATCCGTAGGATCGTATGATGTACTTATCAACATGGACTGGTTGGAACAACACCATGTCATGCTCGAGTACCTAAACAAGTCAATCTTGTGGACGAATAACCAATGAAATAAGACAAAGATACAGGGCATACCTAAGAAGGCTTCTGTCAGAGAGATATCCACCTTATAAGTGAAGAAGTGTACAAGGAAGCGATGCAAACTATTTATAGTAAACATCTAGGATGTAGAAGATCAGAGAGAACAACACATCAAGGACTTTTCAGTTCTCATGGAATTTGCAGATGTATTTCTTGAGGAAATACGGGGATTACCATCGAAACGGGACTCATATTCTTGCATCAAGGTGACACCATGGTGAGTACTCGCTTCAAAATCTCCATATGGCATGAGCACACCAAATTTGGTGGAGCTTAAGTTGCAGTTACGGGAGTTGATTGAGGAGGGTTATATATGACCAAGTGTGTCCCCTTAGGGAGCACCTATACATTTCGTAAAGAAGAAGGACGGTACGATGTAGACGTGCATCGCTTACCACCAAGTTAACAAGATTACCATTAAGAATTGTTACCCACTCCCTGGGATCGATGACTTGTTTGATCAAGTCGGAAGAGAAAAAATATTTTCACAGATAGAATTGCAGTCTAGATACCATCAGGTACATATTTGTGATGAAGATATACATAAAATGGCCTTTCAAACGTGATACAACTAGTATGAGTTTGTAATAATTCCTTATGGTTTAACCAATGCACCAACAAATTTTATGTGCATGATGAACAATATCTTTAGTAAATACCTAGATAAGTTTGTATTGATCTTAATAGACGAAATACTAGTTTACTCAAAGAGTAAAGAAGAACACGAGGATCATCTCTGTATAGTAATACATGTGTTACGGGAACACTAGCTTTATGTTGACTTTTTACAAACCACATATACAGTACCTAGGTCACATCATTTTCGACAAGGGTGCAATCGTTGACTGAGAAAAGATTAAACCCATAGAGGATTGGCCTACCCCTACGTGTGTCACTCACATTAGGTCATTTTTTGGATTAGCAGGTTACTATAAAAAGTTCATAGAGAACGTTTTGAGGATTTCCTGTTCCATGACTGCCTTGCAAAAGAAGGAAAACAAGTTTTTATGGATGACTAAGTGAGAGGAAAATTTTCAGAAGCTTAAGCAGCTTTTGACTACTGCACCGATACTACAAATTGCAGATCCCAATGGGGATTTCCTTGTTTGCACAAATGCGAGCAAGGAAGTACTTGGAGGATTCCTCATGCAGAATAATGATGCGATATGTTACGAGTTGCGAAAATTAAAGGAACACCAACAAAATTATCCCACCCAAGATCTTGAGCTAGTAGCTGTTATCCATGCCTTAAAGATGTGGAGGCATTACCTCATGGGGAATAAGTTTCCTTCGAAGACAAACAACATGAGTCTGAAGTATTTGTTTGACCATCCAGATCTAAATGCCACGCATTCCACATGGTTGGCCTTCCTTAGCAAGTACCATTTCAAATTAAAGCATATAAAGGGAAAGGATAATAACATTGTTGATGCTTTAAGTCGATGATCCCATATGTTGTATGAGGTAACCTTAATCTGAAATGATTCATATTTTCACCATAGGATAAGAACGGAAAACGGAGTTGAACATTTCTATGTTTAAATCCTCAAGAAGATTCAAGAGGATAGGTTGTTTCGGCAACAAAAAGAGTATAAGGTAGACGATACCGGACTATTGTGGTCCAAAGAGAGATTGTATGTTCCAAAAGGAGGGGATATCAGGTCCAACATCCTAAATAAATTCAACCGAAAACCCTACTCAGGGCATCCGAGATATCAAAAGATGATATTAGCAGTAAATAAACACTTTTTCTAGCCTAAGTTAAAGTCCGACATAGCATTATTCATCACAAAATTTCAAGAGTGTTAGCTAGTCAAAGCTCACCACCAACATCCTTCAGGATTACTACAACCATTACCCATTCTAGACTGGAAGTGGGTGGTCATTAGTATGGATTTTATTATGGGACTACCAAAGAGAAAAAAGAAAAATGGCTCCATCTTTGTAGTGGTTTACAAGTTATCGAAAGATACACACTTTATCCCGGTTAAGTCAACCTACAAGGCAGTTCACATTGCTGACATATTCTTAAAGGATATATTCAAATTGCATGGGATACCCAAGGAAATAATCTCGTATTGAGACACAAAGTTTATCGGTAACTTTTAGAGATCCTTATTCTCAGTATTAGAAACACAGTTAAACTTTAGTATTGCTTGCCACCCACAGACAGATGGACAGACAGAATGGGTAAACTATAATTTGGAGGACATGCTTAGAATGTATGTTATGAATAATCCCACCAAGTGGGAGGAGTATCCTCACCTCATGAAATTTCATATAACAACGGATACCAAACCTCCACTAATATGAGTCCCTTTGAGGTACTCTATGTACAGAAGTGTAGAACACCGATTACTTGGGATAGCTCGATGGATCGGCTCATGTTAGGTCCATAACAGTTAGTCACCAAGGTACAACAGAACCTTAAACAAGCGCAAGAGATCCAAAATATTTATATGGATAAGAAAAGAAAATATAATATTATCAGATTGATAGACATGTTTACTCAAAAGTAAAAGTAAAGAGAAGCTCATTGAGCTTGGGAATATACAGAAAGTTGGCACCCACGTTTTGCGAACCCTTTGAGATACTGGCCAAGAGAGGGAAAGTAGCGTATGCATTCGCTCTACCTTCTCATATAAAGTTTCATAATTTTTTCCATGCATCTTTAATAAAGAAATATTTATATGATACTAAACATGGTATTGATTGGTCCTTGTTACAGGTGGAACCTGAAGGGGAATTTGTACGTGAAACCCATAATATTCTAGAAAAAAGAGAAGTACAACTCAAAAGGTGCACCATAGTCTAGTTTAAAGTGCAATGGAATCACTTTGAAGCCGATGAGGCTTCCTAGGAGAATGAAGCCACCATGAGAGAGGCTCACCCCGCCTTATTTCATGACTGCATTCCTAGTCCTTAGAAAACCAAGACGGTGTTGTTCTAAGCAGGGAGGGATATAATATCCTAAATTTTGACCTTAACAATAATGGGTATGAGTCCCATTGCACATGGGTTAATTTGACATTTAAGCTTGTATATTGAGCATAAGGCCCCACTTCAGATGAGTTATGTTGATTAGTTAGATATATTGGCCATAAGCCAATGCATATGTTTTATTTTCCATGTATGTGATTGTATATGTTGGGCATGGATCTTGATGGATAGGATTATTTTTGTAGCACAATGTACTCGGTGTATTATTTGAATTACATTAAATGCATATATTGAGATGATTTTTCTGATAAGATGTCCTGAATACTGAATGCACGATTGAGTTTCTGTAATGTGTTAGGAAAAAACCCTGAAGCACATGAGTCATGAGATTTTGTTTTGAGCTCAAGCTATTGAGCACATGAGTGATTAGATTGAGCGCAAGCTCTGGATCACATGAGTTATGATATTTTGTGTTGATAATAAGCTCTAGAAAACATGATTTTTAAGAATTGGAAGTATTGGGAATAAGCCTTGGAGCATTCCAAATTGATGTTAAGCATAAGCTCTGGAGAATCGTATCCTTGGCCGTTATATCTCTAGGTGTATTATACAAGTACATTCGAGAATTAGTGTTGACTGAGAGGCTCTGGAATCACACTAAGTGTAACTCCAAGTTTGTAGCATTGAGCATGGGCTCTGAATAACGCTAGGAGTTTCAAAAATTAATTGTGTTGAGTGAGAACCACTCTAAAAGGAATATACCTTACCTTACTTATTTTTAATATTGACAAAATGAAATTTCAAATCTACTTCTCATCAAGTATTGAATAACTATCATGATACATGAGGTAATCCAACATGAAAGGAGGATATAGAGTTGCCTAACTTAGTTGACTAACCCTACCTAAGGCCTTGATAAAAGAAATAGTATAAAGCTAATAAAAGCATCAAGGAGTTATGGAGCACATGGGTAAATTGATGTTTTGTGTTGAGCAAGAAGCTCTAGAGCACATGCGTACTTATATTTGTGTTGAGTGAGAAGCTATAAAAAACACAAGTTTTGAGACAATTTTGTTGATCATGAAGCTCTTGAACACATGAAAATATAAATTGGAAGTGTTGGGCATAATCCCTGGAGCTTTCCATGTTGATGTTGAGCATAAGCTCTGTAACATCAGATCCTTGGACATTGTATCCATAGGTGTATCCTACAAGTACATCCTAGCATTAGTGTTGAGCGAGGAGCTCTAGAACTGCACTAAGTTTGTAACTCCCTCTTTATAGTGTTGAGTATGGGATCTGGATAAGCTCTAGGAGTTACTAAAAAGAATTAATGATTCCCGATTGAAAACGACCCGAGTAAATTATCTATTTGATATGACTTATTTATAAGTGATTAAATGAAATCTCAAATTTTTGTATCTCATCAAGTACTGAAGAACTACCATGTTATATGAGGGAATCCAACATGTAAGGATGTTTAGAGTTGCCTAGCCTAGTATACCTAACCACCTACCTGATAACCTTAATGAAGAAAGTGTCCTAAGTTTAGGGATCACAATATGTGATACCCTAAGACAAATATTAACAAATAATATATTATTATATATATTATACAGGGTATGTGTAAATAGTTCACATACTAATATTATCAATAATGTAAGAAAGAAGGAAAAGTTCCATCTATTAGTATTATTACTAAGAGAAAATTAAATATTATAATACCTACAAAGGTCCAATTAGGAACTAGTTAAAAGTTCCTAAGTTAAAATATTAAAAGTACCTAAATTAAATAAAAAGTGTTAAATCAAGAAATCAAATGATTATTGATTTAACTGGCCCTTTGACTGAAAAGTATGTCTATAAAATCCCAAGCCAAACAGAGGCTTGGGGAGATCTTTCATCTGTTTGGAGTCATTATTCTTCCTGATTATTCTCAAGAGAGTTCTTGGAGAACATTTTTCTAAGAGGAAAAATGAGAACTGATCTAGACCTGATATATTAGCTAGGTAAGCCTTACCTTAGGATCTCTAATCTACTTGCATGTTGGAACCAGCTCGACAGGATCCATATTAAAACTAGGAATGGTTCCACGTCATGGTTGGGTGGAATGTGGTAGTTCCCAAGTGATTCAGTCATCTATACAGAGGTCAAATATGAGTGTACATTATTAATGTTGGGTAATTGAGTGTGCAAGTTTCAGCCATTGGAATAGCTTCACTTTTTAGGTATGAGGTTCTTGACTTCCTATTTCATTATCTGGTATAATCTCTGGTTATAATATACAAGTGTTTATGATTATATCTTTAACCCTATGTTTATAATTTTTTCATGTCAGAATATTTAAGGGTTTACAATATATGTAGGAACCCTATGTATGTGAATTAATTCTTGTTTAAAGAAATAGTTAGGGTTTATTTCTATTATGTCTAGTTTTCAATTATTTACAGCATACACTTTGTTTTCTTAAAACCTAGGAATTTAGTATAACAATGCCCTCATTTTTATTTTACCTATGAACTCTACTCGAAGATTTCATATTGCGAGTAGAGCTATGTATAGAAGTAAAAGTCTAGTTCAAGTTAAGCTTCAATCATTACCTAAATACAATTATCTAATATAAGTAAACATAACTAAAATCTAAAATAGCAACACTATAAACACATTTATGAATAATCATCAATTCCAAGTATTAAAGCTAAGATAAAAAATCATCGAAGAACTTAGAGGGTCTGTAAAATAATTCTACCAAGAGTCAAGATAAACAATATATATTTCCATTAACCAAAGAATTCATAAATCAAATCAACAGTCCAAGTATCAAGACCACTTGATGGTCCACGATTCATGCATTACAATAATACACATAACAAATCTATTACAATTTTAATAAAACAAATCCTTAAATAATTACAAAGTATATTACAAAATCGCATGCCATAATCAAAATTCATACATAATTATAAACAAACATACTATCATTAACAACACTTATTAAAAACAATTATAAATACACATGAGTCGTAGGATCGATTCTACAAAAGTTAGGCCCAAATCACATCCTTATAAATCTTAAACCCTTACAACCATAGGGACCAAGGATCGATTCCTATAGAGTCGATTTTAATTTACAAAACCCAGTGATGAATCATGTAGGATTCGATACTTAATTTTCCACCTCATGCCGTAACTTTATGTTGATGTATTTGTAACTTTAGAATGTATTCATCTATGTATCTTATGTATTGTAATCCG
>LPNX010730815.1:182426-204273 GCA_001517045.1 Pseudotsuga menziesii | reverse complement strand
AACACTGTGTTCATTGTCTCTTGTGTTTGATTGCTGTACTTGTTATTCTCTCAGTTAAAGATCCTAATAATGCTAGCTTAATGTTGAAAAACTAACACTTTCCACTAATCAAAATCCACACTAGTTATAAATATAAACATAGGATGTAACATAAATAATTCAACTCTCTACATAGTTGTCAAAAGAGCCATATAAAATATACACGCTGTTAACTATGGCCCTCGGCCGTTTACATAACCAAACATTTAAATGAAAATATCAATGCTACAAATATGTCAACGTTTTGCAAGAAAGATGACTTCCAATGAAGGGCTGTAATGTCCTCAAAAATTGAAAAAAAATAAAAAATTATAGGCTAGTGAAAACTACCCAAAAGGGATCATTATTACTCACGCAGAAACACAGATGCTACTTATACTTTTGATATGTTTGAAATATGCCCACTATCTTGTTAACCTCTTATCCATTCAGTGACTATTAGTTCATTTACTTCTTATGTTATTTAAACTACTGATATATCTTAGTTATTAGTGTCGGTGAATTAATGAGTTGTATAGATCATTGTTTTGCTCCTGCACATGTGTACTTTGTTTATTTAATAAAAACTAACTTAACTTTGTTGATGGGAACAAAGTGATGGAGTGGCGAGACTCATTCTCCCATGACGACCTGAGAGGTAAGGTCCTTCTTCATTATGTAGGATTACTTAGTTCGTACGAACTAAGAAACCTTATTTATTGATTCACAGGTTACTATTGCAACATCGAGATTATTGGTTACTTGACACAATTCAATTCCTAGTTATATTTCCAGTTCTGCCTTACACTTTATTACTGCTCCATTTTTACGACTCAGGTAAGCCCTATGTTTGTTAGTTATCTTTCTTAGTTAATTATCTAGATGCTATGAATTTACCTACTGTCCTTACCATTATAAATTATCTATCTCTTGGTTTATTTATTACTTTTCTCTTATTTCTATTTTGCAGGTTTGCCTTGGTTACGATTTTGTAAACTTACACTTGTTCTTCCTAGCGAGGGAATCCTGGAATACTATGTTTTCCATGATTCCTAAATACTACAAACCTAAACTACGAGTTACGCACAAACTCGACCTATAAGAGCTAACAAAAAGGGCATGTGATAACATAAAACTTTGATGCTAAGGGGAGGACTTTGTAAACACTATACCCTAGTGTTAAGGACTGTGCATACTATAACATTGGAGACTATGGTATACATACCATGTCATTAGCATTAAGCCTGCGATGACATTGGAAGGTGACAAAAAATATAGGATAGAGGGTTTAAACATATGACTTGGTATATGATGTAACATGGATTCATAAACTATGTTGAGGGTTTATGGATGTGTTAATGGCCACCAATTGGTGCCAATAATGACATCGGGGTTTGTGATCACCCTTGGCAAACAATTTGGACATTTGTTGTTTGTGCATTATGTGGTTTTGGCATTGGGGTTTCGTGTGGCCTCTACGTAGTTGGAGAAGGAGGTGACCTCCATCGTTCTGAAGGTAAGTTGGACCAGCTCTATGTAAAATGCATTGCTTCATTGTTTTCTCCATGGCATGGTCATGTTTCTCATGCCATCGTTGTTTTGTTTGCAGGTGGAAACGAAGGCGCTCCGAGGTTTGCACAGGGCTATGCTTATCGATTTGTGATTTCTTCTTCACGACCATGGTAAGCTTGCTAGCAAGATTTACTTTCCTCATCTTGTTCTGGGAATTTTTGAGTTCGGATTCTTTATAGGGTTGGGGGTTTTAGATGGCACTTGTTGACTCTGCCTTCGGGTTTTATAATGTTTCTCATTCTGTGTTTCTGGCTCTCGTTGGGAGGTTTGGAAATTGTTTGGGCCGTGGCTACACCATTAATTGTAATGGTGCCATAGCTCACGGCTTGTCACTTGACATTATTTATACTTGACTATTTGTAAAGGAGGTTTTGTGCCCTTTTATGTAATTACAATGCGCGTTGGTTTTTTAAGTGAAGACTTTAATGTTTTGGTATGAAAATGCATGTGATTTCACTCGGCATTTAAAACTGTGTGAATTTAGGATATGTATTGTTATTTCAATGTTGCGTTTTAACATGTTGACTTTTCTGGTTTCGATCGTGGCTTAAAGCTGGTAGAATTTTACTCTATGTATTATTTTAATAGTTTGGGTTTTGGGAGATATGCATAGCACTCTGTTTTTGTGGTTTGTGAATTAAGTTAGGAAAGCTTCTAGAGCTTGGGGAATTGTGCCATGGGATGCACCATTGTAGCAATGGTGTCGTATCCCATTGGCTTGCCACCGTATGCTTTATGTTGGTGTTAAATGGAGACTGTGTTTTTAGACATAGTATTGAACCTTTGGTTTTGTAATGGCTCAGCGTGGGTGCAGGACATGCCATGAATGACATGTGCCTCTCCCAATGACTATGATAGCTTCAGTCGACATTTTAAATGTGTAAATTTATTATTTTAAAAAGACATGGCCGTAGAGGCCAGGGTTATGGAAAACCCACGATATCGATTTGGTTATTAGTGTGACTGTGTGATTAGATTTGAAACATGGTCGATGTCGTAGCTAGGGTATTTATGAATTCACTGCTAGCGTATGCGTTGTTGTTTATGTAATTTTGGCGTAGCTTAAAATGCAGCCTACACATATTAGAGGTATAGCACGGACTATATAAAGATGGTTATGCGATTTGCTTACTGTTTGTGTATAAAAATATTATGGTTTATTGTTAATGTTTTTGCCTTGAGTTCGGACATCCATAGGATTCTATGTCGTGACCTCTGTTGGAAAAATGGGTTTTAGTTATTAACTGTTTAATGTGATGCGCCGGTTGTGTGTAGATTTATATGGGACCTTTAAACACTTTATGTTTTTATAAAGGATGACTATAATAATAGGACTGTAGATTATAACATTTGAGTGATGTAAATGGATGCGTTTATTGACTAAGTGATTTGCACTGTGGAGTTTATATAATAAGACAGAGGTTTGATATTGGACCACATGGATAGTCACGATACCTTATCTGTTTGGTAAATTATTATGATGTTTATTTTATGTAATGTTATGATATTTAATTTGTTTTTAAAAGATTATGTGGAGCAAAGCTTGGAAGGTATTTAATAATTTGTTTAGCTTGTTTATTATATGAACTCTGTTTTTAGTAGATCTAGTTTAAAATATAAACTTGTAATAGTTAGCCTAATTAATATTTTAATTATTTAGTACTGAACTAGTTTCTTTAAAAATTAGGGCAAGCCTCTGCTAAAAAATGGAATCTGTTAGCAGAGTATTAAACACAGAGAACAAAGTATAAACATAATACTAAGATCAAAACTTGGCTAATACAGTAACATTTATGAAGAATACCACCCTGAACATAACCAGTATATAATAGGAATTCTACAACCTATGATTGGTAAATTACAAATACAAACCCTAGCAGATTGTTAACCATAAAACTTAACCATTAGGGTTAGAATTTACATTGCATCCATTACTTAACATAAACAGTAATGAATCTTTAGGAAGGAAATAGAATAAACCTTCAAGGGTTTCATACCTGAATTTGAAGCTTTGTCAATGGCTGCACCTGCACACTCAAATAACTAGAATTAGCAATTCAATACAGATCTGACCTTTGTTTGATGACAAAATCACTTGGGAACTACCACATTCCACCCAACCATGACCCGGAACCATTCTTGGTTTAAATCCAGGTCCCCCCGAGCTGGACTCCAACATGCAAGTAGCTTAGAGACCCTAAGGTAGGGTTTCCTAACTGGTACTTAGTTCTGAATCAATCCTCTTTTCCTTGCAGGATAAAGCTCCCTAGGAAAACACTCGAGAGCCAAAAATAGGCAGAATAATAATTCTCCAAGATAAATGAGAACCCCAAGCCTTTGCTTGGCTTGAGTCTTTATAGACACACTTTTCAGTCAAAGGGGCACTTAAATCAAGAAACCCTTGATTTCTTGATTTAACCCTTTTTAATTTACTGGGGTAATTTTCAATTCTTAATCTAGGAACTTTTAACTAGTTCCTAGTTAGTCTTTCATAGATATTGCACTATTTATTAATCCTTTAATAATAAATAATAATTGGTGGAGCTTCTCTTCTTTCTTTATTCAATTATATAATTAATCGTAATTAATTCTTTATACATACTATGTATAAAATACATAGTATTAATATAATTGTTAGCATTTGTCTTCGGGCAGCATGTGTCATGATCCCTAGACTTAACGCCACTTCTTTATGAAAGTCAAGTAGATATATGGTTCAGGTCTACTGGGCTAGGAAACTCTAAACATCCTTGCATGTTGGATTTCCCTCGTATAACGTGGTAGCTCTTCAGTACTTGATGAGAATACAAAGATTCAAAATTTCATTTAATCACTTATAAATAAGTATGATGATATCAATATTTTTCTCGAGTCGTTTTCACTCAGAAGTTATTAAATTCTTTTTAGTAATCCCTAGTGCTTACAAGAGCCCATACTCAACGCTTATAACAGGGAGTTACAAACATAGTGCAATTCTAGAGATATCGCTCAACACTAAATACTAGGATGTACTTGTACGATACACCTAGGGATACAATGGAAAAAGATCCGATGCTCCAGAGCTTATGCTCAACACCAACATGGAATGCTCCAGAGCTTATGCCCAACATTTCCAAATTGTATTTTCATGTGTTCCAGAGATTTATTCTCAACACAAATGTAAGTACTCATGTGCTCCAGAGCCTCTTTCTCAACACAAAACATCTCATCGATCATGTGCTTCAGGGTCCATGCCCAACACAACCAACATATATATACATATATATCATCAACAATTGGCTTACACCCAATATACAAAACAAGCATCATGTTCATATGTAGTGGGGTCTTCGACCCAATATAAAATAAAACATCAATATAATCATCATGATCAATAGGCTCATGCCTATAAATGGTAGGTCCAAAATTCGGGATATTACAAGAGTTATACCCACAGTCGACCCTCGTATTTTTAAATACACATCATAAACATAAAAAGTAAGTCTATATGTAATTACTATAGCAGCTCTAATGGAAAGAATGCCAATGGGTGACATCATGAATCTGGGTGTATATTCCGTGCAAATATTTTTTCCGAATTCATATTCCATAATATTTCGGATGAACTAATTTATGTTTTCAGCTGAAAACATAGAACTAACTTTCGGCCGAAAACATAGACCTAATGTTGGGTACCATGATTTTTTCAATTTTGGATAGATCAGATCATTTTAAATACTTACAATTTATCTTCACAATTAATACCATTAGTTGCATAATTCAATCTACTTTCTTTAGATGTGAATTTTGTTGAATTTGGTTTAATCCACTAATTTTATTTATTATATTTCTTATAAGGTGTCTAGATTGCTTCAAAATTTAATAGAATTCGTGGAAATGAAAATTCAATAACTTCTTAAAGACGCGATAATTTTTTTTGGAAAAATCATAGTGCCCAACATTGATGTGTTATCTTCAAAAGGGTGTTTTTTTTTTAATTGGAAATTAGGGAAGATGTCATGTCAAACTAAACATGTCAGTTTTATGCTAGTTTTTCAGATTCGTCCACTTCAAAAAATTCTAATAATTATTGCATGCAGTTGTTGGATACAAAGTTATAGACATCCTTTAGTACAATCTGTCTAGATCATCATAACATATTTTTTTTAATGAAGAATAGTTGAATAATGAATAAACCGGTGTCAAAAAACATGCTTATTTATCATAATTTCATTAATTAACAACATACTATCAAACACTTACAAAAATGTCATATCAAATGCCAATAAAAAAATCTAAAAAATAACCGATAGAAAGCTAACATGGTTCTCTACAACTTTTGTATTTACTACAAAATGAAATTCTAAATACAAATCTAATTTTTCTTTGCTTGAAATTGACAAACTTGGAAAAATAACACTATTTTTCTCATAACCCCCCCTTCCCCCCAAAATAGACACCCAGATTCATGATTTCACCCCAATTCCCTATAAAGTATGGCCCCAAAGCCATAACGTTGTCACGCTTCACCCATGCAAATAATCCAAGCAATGTTTATGAATCCATACAGTCAATTAATAATCTTAAACAACGAAATCAACACTGTATGCATTCCTTGTTTATCGATATAAACATAATCTTTGACCAAAATCAATAAATAGTTTACACAGTTGTTTACATTCGGTCTTGCACGATTGCAAGCAATGGTGCTTCCCCTTTGCTATTGATCAAAACTTATTTACAAATACGCCGAGCTTCCAAGAGATGGCCCAACCTCGTTTTCCACACAGAGTACCCTTTAACATTTTTTCTATACATTAAATTTTTGGCTGGAAGGAATTAAAAACCCAACAAGCAAAACCCCAATCCTATCGCTTTACAATTGTAGTTCCCTTTAAAAATTAAAGTCAGACCCCATCCTGAATGCATCCATTAGAAAACCAGAGCTAAGAATCCAAACCCACAACAAGAAATAACCTTGTCTTAACAATGAAGCAACATGGGAACAAGTAAACACTAGTACAGAAGGCTTACCTAAATGGGTATGGATTTTCCCATAGTTTTTCCCACAACTGCAACCCATGAGCTACAACCCAAACTTGTTTTCGCCACACCCTACAACCTGTAATCACAGAGCAAGGTCACGATGAGAAGTATGAAAATATCCAAACCAAATCAATAGAATATGCTAATAAAAAGACCAACCACATACCTATTAAGCCATTGAAATCACACTTCTTCACACCATGCAGGAGCAGAGCACAAGCAACAAGGCCATGAATAAACCAAACTATTGCATGATCCAATCCCTAAGCTTGGTTGCCAGTCTTCCCAAGGCGCATTGATGTCGCCACCCTGGCCTCGATTAATGCACTCAAGACCTATTATTGTATAGTTCTTTCTAGTATATTAAAATTTGTTTCCAAATCAACATGAATTGCATAAACCCACTATGCATCGAATTACCTAAGGCTAAGTCATAAGTCCATGGCATATGAAATATGCCATGGAATAATTTAGACTATTTTTTTTACAAATCTCTTTTTCCAACCATAAGAACCATATATTAAAACTTTACACTAAGACTAGGTTAAAGCATAAAACAACTTTATAAGCCTTTATACCATAGTAACTAAGTGTCATACAAATGATAGGTGCAATAGTGACCAACACATGGTCGTAAATTCCATAAGTACAATCACAATAACTTGTGCAACACAGGTTACTAAACTATCACTGTAATGTCACTAGGATAGATCTGTATAAATGAGTGCTAGTGACTAAACAGTCAATATGTCCATTAAGCATTATAAATAGTTTTTCATCACCAAGTGCACCTGCACGCAAAGGGGACAGAAATGCATTAGTTCTTCAGAACTAAGTAAGCACAATGTGACAAGTAGAAATTGTTACCTCTTAGGTGGTTATAAGGGAAACTAGTCCCACCACTCCACCCCTTTGTCCAATAACAAAGTTAAGTTAGAATCATGTATACGATAGTAAGCACATGTTATAATCCATGAAGTATGTAATCAATAACTAACTTACACATCAATGCATAACCATAGAACAACATGATAATCAACATCATTACGACGTATAGGTAAATACAGTAATAAACACAAATGAAAATATGGAAGTAGGACGTAAGAACAACTTACAATAATACAGTAGTATAAATAGAGTACGACACATTTCACAAGTTCAAATAGTTTCCAGCATAGGTATTTATGACTAGCCTAATAAAAAAAATTATTTTCAATTTTTGGGACATTACAAGTGGTATCAGAGCCCCATTTCAACAATAAGAGATTAAATGGGTGTACCAGACATTCGTTGCAAGGAAAATAAAGAATATTTTAAATTATGTTAACTAACATAAATTTTTCTTGTTATTAAAAATTAAAAATTTTAGAATTTTAAAAGAATAGTTCAGATCATGAACACTAAAGAAGATGACAGCCGACAAGGGAAATTGAATACCCCCACCCAGGAAGTAGAACTAGTGGTAGAACTAAATTCTGATCTGATGAAAACCATACAATGTCTTCGAATAAACTTGAAAAACCTCAGAGAGGATAGTCTGAATGAAAGAAAGGAACAACAAGCAATTAATGAAGCATTGCTAAAAAACATGCAAGGAGGAATCTGGCAGGGAAAACCCATTCATTCCACAAATAAGTTCAAGAAGGAACCTTATAATAAACGGGCCAATAGCCTAAGAGAAGAAGGAAAAGAGGAACAAACTGCTAGACCTCCACAAGGAGATTATCACAGTCCTTCTAGTGATGAATCTCTTTATCCAAAGAAGTGATGACAATCTCCATGAGGAGTTTAGAAAAATAAGAGCCCAAACCTATGAAGGAGAAGTGAACATGGAGGAGAAAGCTGAAGAATGGTTATTGGGTATGAGCAAATATTTATGAGTTCATAACTACTCTAGAAAAATCAAGGCTCGACTGGTCATCTTTAATTTAAATGGAAAATCAGTGAGATGGTAGAGAGATTTGAAGAATACCAACAAAGATGAGGTAAGAGAAATAAAATCAAGTAATTTCTGCAAGATCTGTAAAGAAAAATATATGTCGAAAAGATTCTTCAATAGAAAATGAAAGAGTTTCATGAGTTACATATGGGATACATGACTATGGATGCTTTTATTAACATATTTTTAGATCTATTACATTATGTGCCATACATCAAGGATGAAAAGGTAAAGATCCAACAATTTTTACAATGTCTTCCTCCCAACTTTTGGGAAAGGATTGAGTTCGACATTCCTAAAACCTTAGACACCATATTGCACAAATCTAGGCATTGCTATGAGCATGAGCAACTAAGGCAAGAGAACATGAAAAGACAGGTCCACGAACTTATCTGACAACCACAAACTGGGGTTTATCCCACCACCATACAGAAAATAGAACAACAATTTTCTAGTGAACAAGAACTTCAACAAATCAGGTACAAAGCCATATGTACCAAATCCAAATGCTAATAAGCCAGTAGCAACTGGGGGATCCAATGCTACCAATGGATCTTTCAAAACTTACAATAATAACCAACAATAGAGAGCATAGCTAAAACACCGTGTATTTACGCATCCTTGGATGGCCGATAGGCAGACCATTAGGCTACCATGGTTGAGATAGAAGGTAAGATCTTGAACAATTCTATTTCAATACTGATTGACCCCGGTTCTTGTCAGAGCTATGTATCACCTAAAATGCTTGATATATGTAAACTTGGAAAAGTAAAACATGATAAGCCTTGGCTAGTACAATTAGCAACAAGTACGAAATTGAAAGTTTCAAAAATAGTTAAGGCTTGTGAGGTAAACCTCAATGGTTTTCCTATGAAAGTAAACCTGAACATCCTACCTTTAGGATCATATGATATAATTATCGACATGGACTGGTTGGAACAACACCATGTCATGCTCGATTTTTTACACAAGTCGATGTTGTGTACAGATAGCCAAGGGAATCAAGTGAAGATTCAAGGCGTACCAAAGAAAGTTTTTGTAAGGCAGATATTTGCTTTACAAGCAAAGAAGTGCATTAGGAAAGGCTGCAAGTTCTTTGCAGTAAATATTCGAGATATAGAGGATGAAACAACACATAGAGGAATTCCTAGTTCTTGTAGAATTCAAGGATATATTTCCTGAGGAGATCCCAGGATTACCTCCAAAATGAGACCTAAGCTTTTCCATAGAACTGACACCAGAATTAGTTTTGGCTTCAAAATCCCCTTACCGCATGAGTGCATCAGATTTGGTGGAACTCAAACTATAGTTGCAGGAGTTGATAGAGAAAGGATATATACAACCAAGTGTGTCCCCTTGGGGAGCACCAATACATTTTGTAAAGAAGAAGTATGGTACGATGTGGATGTGCATCAATTACCGTTAGTTTAACAAGATGACTATCAAGAATTGATACCCACTCCCTAGGATCGATGAATTATTCGATCAGGTAGGAGGAGCCAAGATATTTTCAAATATTGAACTACGATCCTGGTACCATTAGGTATGGATTTGTGATGAGGATATTCACAAAACAACCTTTCATACAAGGTACGGGAACTACGAGTTTGTAGTAATGCCAATCGGATTGACGAATGCACCTACGCACTTTATGTGTATGATGAAAAATATATTCAGTAAATATCTAGCTAAATTTGTTTTGGTATTTATAGACGACATCCTAGTTTATTCTAAGACTAAAGAGGAACACAAGGAACATATTCACATAGTACTATGAGTGTTACGATAACACCAAGTTTACACCAAGTTTAGTAAATGTAATTTTTACAAACCATAGATACAGTACTTGGGTCACATTATCTCCAAGATAGGGATAGCTGTGGAGCCGGAAAAGATTAAAGCCATAGAAGACTGTCCTACCCCTACTAGTGTCATCGACATTAGGTCCTTTTTTGGGTTAGACACATATTATCTAAATTTCATTGAGAACTTCTCGACAATAGCTTGTCCCATGACCTCTTTGCAAAAGAAGGAAAATAAGTTCTTATGGACGACCACACACGAGGGAACTTTTCAAAAGATTAAACATATTTTGACAAAAACACCGATACTACGAATTGTGGATCCCAATGGGGATTTCGTTATTTGCAGGAATTCAATCAAGGAAGGACTCAGAGGAGTCCTCTTGTAGAATGATTATGCGATCTGTTATGAATCACGAAAGTTAAATGAACATGAGCAGAACTACCCCACGCACGATCTTGAGTTAGAAGCCATCATCCACGCCTTAAATATGTGGAGGCACTACCTAATGGGAAGGAAATTCTTTCTGAAGAGAGACAATATGATTCTGAAGTATTTATTCGAGCAATTAGATTTGAATGCTAGGAAATCCAGATGATTGACTTTCCTTAGCTAGTACCATTTCAAGCTAAAGAAAATTAAGGGAAAAGAGAACAAGATTGTTGATTCTTTGAGTTGATGAACTCATATGATATATGAGGTGAATTAAAGTCAAACCAATTTTTATTTACATGAGAGGATTAGAACGACCAACAGAGTTGACCCTTTCTATGTAGAAATCCTCAAGAAGGTCCAAGAGGATAGGTTGTTTCACCAACAATAAGAGTACAAGGTAGACGAAATAGGACTTCTATGGTCCAAGGAGAGATTGTACATTATAGAAGGAGGAGACATTCGGTCCAACATATTCACATAATTTCTTTGGACACCCTTCTCGGGGCATCTAAGATATCAAAAGATGATATCCGTAATTAAGAAACACTTTTTTTCCAGCCTAATTTAAAGGTCGACATAGCGTTGTTTATCACGAAATGTCAGGAATGTCAGCTGGTCAAAGCTGAGCATCAACATCCTTTGGGATTGTTGCAGCCGTTACCCATTTTGGAATGGAAGTGGGAGTTGATTAGTATAGATTTTATCACTGGTATACCTAAGAGTAAGAAACAAAATGATTCTATCTTTGTAGTAGTTGACAAATTGTCAAAAGCAACACACTTCATTCTAGTGAAGTCGACCTATAGGGCAGTGCACATTGTCGATATCTTCTTAAAGGATATATTTAGATTGCACAGGATACCCAAGGAAACCATCTCGGTTCGAGATACTAAGTTTACCATAAAATTTTGGAGATCTTTATTCTCCAGATTAGAGATGTAGTTGAACTTTAGTACTTATTATCACCTGCAGACAGACGGGAAGACAAAAAGGGTAAACCAGATTGTTGAGGACATGCTTAGGATGTATGTCATGAACAACCCCAACAAGTGGGAACACTTCCTTCATCTCGCAGAGTTTGAGTATAACAACGATTACGAGACTTCCACCAAGATGAGTCCCTTTGAGGTGCTCTATGGACAGAAGTGTAGAACATCGATTACTTGGGATAGCCTAGTGGATCAACTCATGTTAGGGTCTGATCTCTTAAAAAACTTAAAACAGTTGGGTACCAAGGTCCAAGTGAACCTTAAAGAATAACAAGGTTGTCAGAAACTCTACGCGGATAAGAATAGAAAAGATAAATATTATCAAATAGGAGACCATGTCCACTTGAAAGTAAAAGAAAAATGGAGCTCATTGAGTTTGGGAAAGTGCGGTAAGTTAGCACCTATGTTTTGTGGACCCTTTGAAATAGTGACCAAGAGAAGGTCAGTGGCATATGAACTAGTGTTACCGACGCACATAATAGTCCATAATGTTTTCCAAGCATCATTATTAAAGAAATATGTTTATGATACTAAACATGTGATTGATTGGTCCTTATTATAGGTTGAATCTGAAGGGGAGTTTTTGCCTTAACCTCTTCATATATTGGACAAGAGAGAGGTGTAGCTCATGAAGTGCACCATAGTCCAATTCAAAGTACAATGGAAGCACTTCAAAGCCGATGAGGCTACTTGGGAGAATGCGCCACCATGAGAAAGGATTACCCTGCCTTGTTTCATGACTTCATTATGAGTCCCTAGAACACTAGGGACGGTGTTGTTCTAAGCGAGGAGGGATGTAATATCTCGAATCTTGGACCTAACACTTATGGGCATGAACCCCATTGATTATGATGTTACCTTGATGTTTTATTTTTATATATTGGGTTAAAGACCCCACTACATATGAACATGATGATTTGTTTGGTATATTGGGTGTAAGCCAATTGCATATAATATATATATGTTAGCTTGTGTTAGGCGTGGACTCTGAAGCACATGGTTGGTGAGATGTTTTTTGTTGATCTAGGAGCTCTGGAGCACATGAGTACTTATATTTCTGTTGAGCAAGAAGATATGGAGCACATGAGTTTTGAGACATTTGTGTTGAGCATGAAGCTCTGGAACACATGAAAATATAAATTGGAAGTGTTGGCCATAAGCCCTAGAGCCTTCCATGTTGATGTTGAGCATAAGCTCTGAAACATCAGATCCTTGGCCATTGTATCCCTAGGTGTATCTTGCAAGTACTTCCTAGCATTAGTGTTGAGCGAGGAGCTCTGGAATTGCACTAAGTTTGTAACTCCCTGTTTATAGCATTGAATATGGGCTCTAGATAAGCGCTAGGAGTTACTGAAAATAATTAATGATTCTCGAGTGAAAACGAATCAAGTAAAATATTGATCTCATATGAATTATTTATAAGTTATTAAATGAAATTTCAAATTTTTGTATCTCATCAAGTACTGAAGAACTACCATGTTATATGAGGGAATCCAACATGCAAGCATGTTTAGAGTTTCCTAGCCTAGTTGTAATACCCCGGTTTTGACCCCGTTTGCATTAAAAGGTACATGATGTATATATTGTAATTAATCATGGTGAGGAGCTAAAGGAAAAGGCCCCATCATCGATTTGGTTGAGTTATGTTTCGGTGATTGGAATAATTGTCGATGGTATATCATGCTATCCGAAATGTTATAGTTTTGGCGTCATGTAAATATGCAAAATTAATCAAAAACCTACAACCAGCTATGGTAGTGCAACGATAATGAAAAGGGCATGATTTCCTAAGGATAAGGAAGGGGAATTATCAAACCTTGAACCTATGGGGAAAAATCCAAGTGTTAACCACCCATTTAAACCCCTAATGTTAGTTGGGGAAATTATTGCTGGGTAGTGGTGGGTGTGGCAGGACTGTCAGTCCTTGCCCATGTGCCCACTCCACCAGCAGACTCTTCATCTTCACGTCGCACGGGCAGAGAAGCAACATACCCACTCTCAACTCTCCCACAACTCCATTATTAATTGTTTTTCCCATCCTCACGTAGGAGGTTCTCTCTCTTAATCCTCACCCAGAGAGTTGGGGGTGCCATTTTTTCGGTCATTTTTATGATTCCTGCTATGGGTGTGTATTTTCCTTATCGATTTGTGATCAGTGAGTCTGTTTCCCTCATGCACGGGCTGAGAGTCTGATTTCTCTCTCCATTTCGGGATGTGTAACTTTCCCGTGGCTTCATTGCTGAGACCAAGGTTGTTATTTTCCCTGTGTTGTTCGTTGCTATGGTTTCATTTACATTTTGGTTTGCTATGGTTATTATGGGGTCATTTTGGCCACAATAGGGCCAAGAACGACTCAGGGATCAATTTTCCTTGTCCAAGATGTGAACCGCTTGTTTGGATCCGTGTATGCAGTGGTTGGTCTTCGTACTATGTTGGAGTGGGGATGAGGGCTTGGTTTTCTTGATAAACCTGGTGTGTTTGGGGAACCACATAGAGAGAGCTAGAGGGATGGCTTTCTTCTTCACAACCCCTAAAGAGCACTAAAAGGGTGGGTCAGGGCTTGAGGGACTGTGTAGTAGAGAAGGGACTGATTTCCTGGTGTTGGGTGTGTGTGGATGTCCTAGAAGTCAGGCTAGTTCTCCTGTAGGAGTCCTTAGCTCTTCAATGAGCTCACCAGCTTAACATTCAGCTTATCCCAGCTCCTTGATGGCTTGATAAACCCTACTGTGTTGGCTTGGCTGATTTGTGTATCCTTGGCTATGTGTAAGTCTGCTTGTTCCTTATTCCTTGGGGAAATCATGCCCAGCTCGGGGGTGGCAGTGTTGCTGAGAGATTGATGAGCACACTGGCCTATGGTTGGGTGGACCGTTGCAGCGACGTAGCTGGTTGCAGGACAAGTTCTTGATAAGATAAGTATTCTTTACTACCTTGTTTCTGCAATCATATTTGATGTTTAATGAATTATGGTGAACATGTTGAATGCTGGAATGTATGATTTTTCTTCCACTGTATGTTAAACCATTATGCATCTCTGCCAATTTTTACTTCCAAGCATTTTATTTCAGTTTTTATATGTATGTACATGTTCATTGGGCTAGTTTCCCGGTTGGTTAATGGTACGGTAGAATTCTCTTCATCGGTCGGAGGGTCGGAGATGTTACAGAGTGGTATTAGAGCTCATGTTGCAGCATGGGCCCGAATGGGTCATGAAGAATCAGCTAGCAGAGGCAAATTACCCTTTGCCCAGAAGAAGTCAGAAGAACTCTGTGGATGACAGGAGAAAATTCCAAAAATTTTCTAAGTCCGAAAATCATGAGAGAGCTTAGGCTGAAGCACCTCCAATACGTCGAAAAACTTAGCCTGAAGCTCATCTGATGCAGCAGAGATCTAGGTAGAAGTCCGCCTGATGCACTGCGGATAAAGCTTAGAAATAGAGCCACAATTGTGGGAAGCTTCACAAGAATTATTTCGATGCAGTGGTGACAGCAGAAGGAAGGGAAGGCTCACTGAAAGAGAGCCACAATGGCAGAAATGAAGAGATATTGAGAGCTGATGCCGTTGAGAGAGATAATCCAACGAGGATAAATTTTTTGAAAATTCTCTAAGTGTTGAGATTGTCGAATCATCAGAGGACTTAGTCTGAAGCTCCTTCGATGCATTGGACAACTTAGACGGAAGTCCACCCGACAGGAAGAAAATTTTCCAAATTTTGTCTAAGTGTCGAAATCGTCGGAAGCCATTATCTGACGATTGCTGAAACATCGACGTATTTAGGCGAAAGGGTTTCCGATGCCGCCAGAGGTAAAAAGTTGGTGACGGACCCGAAACGAAATTTTCACCAAAAATTCTCTAAGTATGGAAATCGTTGGAAAAGTTTAGTTGATCGAGGAGCCACAGTGTCGGCGGAGATCACTAGAAGACCGCCAAAACGTAGGCACAAATTAGTTGATGGAATAGCCGACACGACGGCGGCAGGAAGAAGATAAAAAAAAATTTAAATTTTTTTGAAGTGTTTGAGACAATTTCCTTCGACGGGAGATAGAAGATGAGAGCGCCGACGTGGAGGAGAAGGAAGAAAAATTTTCGCCAAAATTTTCTAAGTGTTGAGGACATCGAAAGTCTTCAGGTGAAGACCGCCGATACGTTAGTGCATCTAGATGGATGGGCTTCCAATACATCAGTAGAGAACAGGTGAAGACAGAGCCACAGTGTCAGTGGAGATCTCTAAAAGACCACCGAAATGTCAACGAAGTTTAGTTAATAGAACCACCGATGATACGATGAGGAAAACTAGTTGAGCAAGTAGTTGATGCAGTGGCGGTAAAGGGAAGAAAATTTTCCGGAAAGAATTTTTTTTCAAATTTTTTTCTAAGTACAGGTAACATTGAAAAATTTTAGTTGTTCGAACAGCCAATACATCGACAGAAGGTAAAGGAAGTTTCACTGAAAGTCAGTTGAGGGAGTAGCTATAACAATGGCATAAAATAGATGATGATGCAGCCGCAACGGCGGTGGAAGATAGATAATGAAGTAGCTGCAATGGCAGCGGAAGATAGACGATAAGGGAGTGGATGCGGAGGAGAAAAGAGAATGAAAAATTCTCTTAAGTGTTGAAATCATCAGAGAAAAATAGAGGACCAGACCGTCGATACGTTAGGAAATATTAGTGGATCGGTCTATCGAAATGTTGGAAAATGTTAGTTGTTCAAACCGTCGACATGTCAGAAACCAGAGGAATATTAACCCAAAATGTCAGAAAACATTAGTTGTTTCGACCGCCGATGAACGTTGGAAAAATTTAGTTGTTTGGACCACCGAAACATCAGAAGCTTAGTCAACTAAGGATCCGATACGTCAAAAAATTAGTTGTGAAGAGACCCGATTTGATGAAGGAAATTTTGAGTTTTCAAGTGGGATTTCTTAGTGGATTTCAGCAGCTTCTCAGTGGGATTCTCAGCAGTTTCTAGTGGATTTTTAGGGCTGAAAAGGAAGAAATTCTAGGTGGCTGAAGTTGACATTTCAGACCAGAATACAGTTGTAAATTTGGTGAAAATCGCCATTTTAGAAGTGGTGTGATTTTCACACCCAAATTCAGAATGGAGCATGTGGATAGGCATTGGAAATCCTATCCACTAGGGAACAAGAGAGAATCACCAGAGTGGAATGCGGAGTAGAAAAGTACTAGTGGTTGTTTGAAAAAAAATTGTGGTGTTGTTAATATGGAGAAATATGAGAATTGCATGCCTAGAGATAGCAAAGACCATGAAGTCGAACCAGCTACTATGTAGAAGAGGAATTCCAGGCAAAGATGAGGGGTTTGAAAAGGAAAATCCCTTAACCCTATCTTTCTAACTATATTCATATTTTATAAGTTTGTGTACATAGAAATTATGGCATGGGGATGCTGAAAATGCATGGGGATATGTTTGTGTGCATAGGATATTACATATTGGTAAAAATAATGAAAATTACACATTTATAATGAACCGCTAATGATAAATATTGCATTGGTGTTGGCATTAGTGGAAAAAACAATGACAACATGAGCATGGCTGAATATGTTGCTGATGCTGATGAATGTGACCAGCAACCCTATGGAGAAAGGGATAAGGCAACAAATCCAGGATCAAAAGTTGGTGAGTGAATTCTGCAGTCTCTTGCAAGAGGCCAACTAAACTGGTAATGGCAAGGGTGTAAGTAGGATCCATGTAGGTAATGGTTTAATTATGACAATTGCATGGAGTGGTAAGGGTAAGAGGTCTCATACCATGTGGTTATTTAAAATTTATACTACATTCATATAGAAATATGTTGATATGAACTTAATAACTAGAACAAGTGAGGACTAGTGGTCTTGATGATAGTAATGCATCCTATATGAGGTAGTCATGGTTAGGCCATGGTATGTTTGAATGCATAGTATTCCTGAATCAATACAAGGTAGCATTGAGTGGATATGCATTAAGAGATTTTATAAATCTTGTAGTTATGCATTGAATGAATGCATATGAAAAGTTTGAGTAAATGTTGTAAATATTCTTACATAAGTATGGGTGCAAATGTTGTGATGCATCACATGAATGCATCAAGATAGTGCATGTGTTATTATGACTAACCAATGGCTGAAATGATGAATTGATGATAATTCTAGAATCCTTTCAAGAGCTGTTATGAATGCAGAATAGTAACTACATGAAGAGGGTAGTCATGATTGATTGGCTGCCGGAATGCTCTATGGAAGGGAAAGGTGGTACAAATGATATGCCTGTGAAGTAAGGAGTATCTAAACATTTCATTTAAATTGCATAAATGATGTTACTATACCTTGCAATTTTAGTATGATAATGATTCACGAAAAGTAAATGAGTTTTGGTGATATTAATATGCTAACAACTGGAATTATTTGAATTATATAATTTTGAAAATGCTTCAGTGATTGTTGCAACAATGAAAAAGTTATATGCATCAAGACTTACCAAGTGTTTGGTTGATTGAAGTTTAGGTTTCAGGTAGATTGTTTGGGGCATGGAAATGTGGGTAAGACCATGACAAAGGGCGAAATATACCATGTGAAAGAGACAAAACTCATGAGAAGAGTCTCATGGCTATGAAATTAGTTTGTATGCAGGATGGGTTGTCAATTTGAACTTGTAAATTTCAGATTTGAGAAATTGTTGACAACTACTAATCACTATTGGCTTGCATAGAATTGTGTCAGGAAAATGTGTTGTAAGTGGATGTTCATGTTATGGTAGTAAGCATAAAATTATAATGGGCATAGTGGTGATTCTTACAAGAGACCAACAAATGAGGATCACCTCATTGCTAAGCAAATCAATTTCTTTAGTAGACAGAGTTGCAAATTCATATTGAATTTAATTACTAATGTCATTGCTTGGTTATGGAACAATCAAATTTGGATTGTATTAGTAGATAATGATTGACTGTTTGGCTACTTTATGAATGTGCTAGGGGTACAAATTGTAGGTGTTAGAATAATCCTTCAGGATTATTGTAAATAAATAATTAATAGAAATTTGATTAGATAGGAAGCCAAATAGGCTGAGCGAAAGGTGAAACCCAACCGCCATGTACTTTGTATAAATACAGGCATTTGCATTGGAAATGAATATAGAATCGGGAGTTATTACCAACAAGTGGTATCAGAGCAGGGCTGTCTGCCATAACTCCTGCTGCATTCCTGCCATTCTGCTTGCCATTCCATTGCCAGACTGCTCCATCAGTCTGCCAGTCGAGTCGCATGCAAATTCCTTCATGATTGAGTTTGTGTGCTGAGGAAAACCTAATGAGTTGAGCGTTTTGTATTTGGCTTATTCTGGTGATTATCTTGAGCCGCGACCTCTGCCATTCTATCCCACATAATTCGTTGCCATGATGCTGAACTATGGTGTTAATAGTTGCTGTGTTAATAGGCGTCGATCAAACCTCTGATACTGCGTTGATATATTGCGTTGAGACTGCAATACTGCATTCATATATTGCGTTGAATACTGCATTGAGACTGCAATACTGCGTTGAGTATATCTAAAGATGCATTGAGACTGCAATACTGCGTTGAGACTACAATACTGCAATACTGCGTTGAGTATATCTGAAGATGCGTTGAGACTGCAATACTGCATTGAGACTGCAATACTTCGAAGACGATTTTGAAAGCTATGAACAGTTCGTATTTGAAGATGCGTGGAGTTATTATACCAGTGTTGAATTTATTACCAGCGTGAAGATTGCTGCATCTTGTGAGGTGTGAAGTTATTACACCTGCGTGGAGTTATTATACCAGCGTTGAAGTTATTACCAGCGTGAAGATTGCTGCATCTTGTGAGGTGTGAAGTTATTACACCTGCGTGGAGTTATTATACCAGCGTTGAAGTTATTACCAGCGTGAAGATTGCTGCATCTTGTGAGGCGTGGAGTTATTACCAGCGTGAAGATTGCTGCATCTAGTGAGGCCGTTTCTTTCAATCTTGCTTGAGGTCCAGACCGCTGAAAGAAAAAAATCTCTTCAAGGAAAAGTTGATAGCTATGAGTTCTCAGCCTAAGTGAAGAACCTGCGTTGTAAAGCTGCGTGGAGAAGAGCCTGCGTGTAGACTGAATATGAAGCTGCCTGGAGAATTGTGAAGCTGATTGAGATTGCTGCTTGCCTGAAAGCTCGTTTATATATGAAATATCGGTGAACCCTATTTTTTGCAGACCGATATAAAGCTGGTATCTATGGTTTTGTTATTTTTATAACAAAATGGATTTGGTTTTGTTATTATAACAAGATTGTTTGCTGGATGATAATGAAAAGCTGTTGATTTCGAGCCTTGTAAAGGTGAAAACTGGTGCCTGGATTCCTCCTAGAATTGTTGCTGCGACCTGGAGACTGCTAAGATTGGTATCTGGTATTGCTATCAGATATATATATATGCGTTGATCATGTTGATCATATATATGCTACGTGAATTTTGAACCCTATTTTTTTGAAGCATAAACCCTAATTTTTCCCTAATTTAGTGCTGGAGTGTGAGTGGAAAATTCTGCAAACTTTTTCATTTGTGTTGAATGAAAGAGACACGTGAATGCTGTCATGAATGTTGTGGCTGTTGTATGAGCCTGTGATTGTGGTTTATATGCATTGAGTTTATATGCTGCGCATTGAAGAAGCGATTTCTCAATCTAGAAGCTGCGACCTGCTCCTTTTCCCTTCCATTGTGGGCGTTCTCTCCTCTTTTCTGTTTACAACTGAGAAGATTGCTGTACTGTTAGTGGAATGTGTAAAGACTCATCCTGAATAATCATTTTGAATTTGGAGCTGCATACTGCTGGAGCTTGAACCAGAGAGCTAAGAAGACTGCTACGACCTCCAAGGTGACTGCTATTTAAGGTTGAAGTGCTGCATAATTGTGTATGGTCATTGTGAAGTTTGTACTATTGCAAAATTGTCTTAGACTGATGTAAATACTATGACAGAGACATAGACTTTCATAGTGAATAGAGCTTGTCGAATACATTGTTTATACTAGCTAGTGCAGCTGTAATTCTACATAGTCTGTATTGTAAAAAATAGCAGAGACTTAGACCTGCTTCTTTCATATAGCTGAGATTGTTGACTGTTGGTTGTAATATCTTCTCTGTCATTGTATCATCTTTAAAACCTGAAGTTGACGTTGTAAATCACCTTGGCAGAGACTGTAGACCTGGAAGGTTATTATTTTTTGTCATATCAAGTTTATTATTGTAAACTACACTAACAGTTGTAAAGATGCACTCTTTGGCATCTAGTATTGGTGCTGCCCTAGCTGGCAAAGACCAATCCAAAGACCCTTCCAATGGAGATTGCAGCAAGAGAGGATGAGGAAGAAGAAATTTCAGAGGCAGAGGGGGCAGAAGCAAAAGATCACATTTGCAGTGCAAGCGTTGCGGAAAGACTGGGCACACATCAGATCAGTGTTGGGCTTCATGGGAATCCATCAAAGACAAGCATAACCAAAAGAAAGATGACCAAGATGCTAGTAAATTTTCTGATTCTTGTATTGTTGCACATTGTAATCTTGGATTTAATGAAATGACTTCTCTTTCATCTTACAAAGATTGTTGGCTGCTTGATACTGGTGCAACATCACACATGACATTTAGAAAAGACTATTTTGAAGAACTAAATGAAACAATCGATGGCATAGTGTACTTTGCAGATAAGTCAAGTATTAAACCAAAGGGAATGGGCACCATTCGTCTGAAGATTCCTGGATTCCCTGATTTCTTGTTGAAGAACGTTCTCTATCTTCCAGAGTTGCAGAGAAGCCTGCTGTCCATGGTGGAGATTCGACAGCAAGGCCATTCCATCCACATGTTTGATGGAATCGTTGAAATAAGAAAGTCCTCTGACAACCAAGTCATCATGACTGGATACGAAGATGGAAAGCTGCTAAAGCTCAAGGGTTCATCCGCAAGATTTCAGAACTATGCCTACCTCTCTCAGCATGGAGAAGGTAATATGTCATCTAGCTCATTGTGGCATGCAAGATTTGGTCATCTAAATTATAGCAGTCTTTGTTTGTTG
>LPNX010730815.1:146415-180598 GCA_001517045.1 Pseudotsuga menziesii | reverse complement strand
CGAACACCCCTTCGGATTAAGAGGGGGATTGTTAGAATAATCCTTCGGGATTATTGTAAATAAATAATTAATAGAAATTTGATTAGATAGGAAGCCAAACAGGCTGAGCGAAAGGTGAAACCCAACCGCCATGTACTTTGTATAAATACAGGCATTTGCATTGGAAATGAATATAGAATCGGGAGTTATTACCAACAGTAGGAATACCATGTGCGATGGCATGTGGGAGCCAAAATTCATGGGGAGGTTTTTCCCTATTTTGGAAATGGGTTTCGGGTGAAACTCCATTGGACATTTTGGAAATGTCCCATCTGCACTACATGTTTGGTACGCAACATGAGTGAGATGGTATAGATTATGTTGGTAAGACATGTGTGGGATATGGAATGTAAAAAGGATTTGGGATGGAAAACCGAGGGACTGTCAACTTAGAGAAGGGAGTCCCCATTCCTCCTTAACGAAGGAATACTGCATCGACAAATTGATAAGTGTTCTGTGACCCTAGCTAAGGATATGCATGTCTAATTGTTAAATTCAATATGAAGGGCATGTTTTGATTTTATTTCCATTATGACATATTGCTTGAGTATGAATAGGTCCTACATGGCTCACATCAGAAAGGGGTGCACACCTTCCCAATGTTGGGACATGAAATGGTTTTCAATATTGACTACACCCTACAGAGTGGATGCACTCCTGATGTTTCAATACTTGATAGTGAATGATATGAAATATGATTATAGTTTTAGAGCAATAATGTTGATAAGTTTGCTTATATTGATTGTGTTGACAGGCTAAACAGATGCAGTTTGGTGTTGCACACTAAAGAGAAAAGGAAATGGTTGTTGTGAGGGGTTGCGGAGTAAGGGTTATTGTTGATATAAGTATATGTTGGTATAAGTGTATGTTGGTATAAGTGTATGTTGGGCTGTTATATGCCTGGGGATCCATAGTAGATCCTGGACCTGGAAATGGTTGTGGTAAAGTTCCAAGCCCAGTCAGCGTGAAGGTGTACTACTTGGACATTAATTATTTGATGTTGTGGAGCAGCTTGCATGTTGACCTAACATCCAAGTCCATAGGAAATCCCAAGGCTTGCAGAGCGAAGCAAGACCTTGTGGACCAGAGAGGAAACACACAATACAGATAAGTATTGGATTATATTGCAACTTCTTGCTTATGAATATACTTGTGTATATGGTTTGGTTATAATCTTCTAACTCTTGTTTATAGACAAACTGATGAGAATAAACTAAACATATGAATATATTCAATGTTTGAATAAAAGTATCATTGGGAGTGAGGACCATGAGGGCATCCTAGGGGTGCATGTGGACATGTGAATGTCCCGACGGGCTCAAAATGAGTAGTAATGAAAAAGGTGCTAGTGAGACTGTGAAGGTCCTAACAGCCGAGAGTTGTAGAAAAACCATGTGGACAGACTCCATGGTTGAGAGGTCTGGAATATACCGGAGACACTAAGTGTCATGGCCAAGAAGGGTTGGTCCAGCATTCACAGTGAAGTGAAAGAGGCTAAGAGCATGAAAGACACAGTGGTGGTGTGGGTTCCAGAATGGAACAAGACAAATAGGGTAAAAACTCTTTCTGATCTCTCTTTCCTTTTTTTTATTATATACTTACGCATTGTGAAAACAAAAGATTGTTGAATGCATGTATGGCTGAAAATAGAATGTGTTTATTTTCTTAAAATAAATCGTGAATGTTGGAGGAGTTAATTCCCTGCCTAAGAATGGACATGAATGAGCTCATGTGCCTGTTGGGAAGGAATGAAAAGTATGAAATTCTTCTCGATAACACTTGGACTGCCATGCCAATTGGGCAATTAATTGACTGATTTTAATGCTTATATTATGCTTGGCCTAACAAAATTACAATGATGCATTTCACAGGTGAGAAAAGTGAAATATAGTCATGCACATTGATCATGGTAGCAGACCAAAAGCTATTGGACTTGGCTGGAAGTCTCCTCCAAACAATTTCCAATACCCAAGAAAATCTTGGAGAGATGCTCAAGATACAGAAAAGGCAGAATGAGATGAACCACCATATTTTGCAAGACTCTATTTGTCTGCAAAAGGAGGTAAAAATACTTCTAGGAGAAATCCATAAGGGAAAGGAAAGTGGATCAATGATGAGGCATTCGTCCAATCGTCCATGAAGAAACGTTCCAGGCATGAAGACTCAAAATAAATTGAGCAGGTAAAGAGGAAGCAGCCAGCGAAATGATGGAAATGTGGAGGACATCATTACGGCCGAGACTACCCAACAAGGAAACATCAAGAGGTTAGCAGCCACAAAGTTCCTAGACTTGGGGATGAGCCGAAAGCTGAGAACCAGCATGAGAAGCTCATGGAAGCCAAAGGTCTTGGTCCTGAAAGTTCAAAGTAAATAATTGAACATAGGACAGATCTGCAAAATTTTGAAATTTTGGATGTGTAAATTGTATATGTATTGCTAAGTATTGGAACACCGAGGACAGTGTTATTCCAAGGGGATTGTAATACCCTGGTTTTGATCCTGTTTGCATTAAGAGGTACATGATGTATATATTGTAATTAATCATGGTGAGGAGCTAAAGGAAAAATCCCCACCATCGATTTGGTTGTGTTATGTTTCGGCAATTGGAATCGTTGCCAATGGTATATCATGCTATCCAGCACGTTATAGTTTTGGCATCATGTAAATATGCAAAATTAACCAAAAACCTACAACCAGCTATGGCGGTGCAATGATAATGAAAAGGGCATGATTTCCTAAGGATAAGGAGGGGGAATTATCAAACCTTGAACCTATGGGGAAAAATACAAGTGTCAACCACCCATTTAAACCCCTGATGTTAGTTGGGGTAGTTATTGTTGGGTGGTGGTGGGTGTGGTAGGAATGTCAGTCCTTGCCCATGTGCCCACTCCACCAGTAGACTCTTCATCTTCACGTTGTGTTGGAAGAGAAGCAACATACCCACTCTCCACTATCCCATGACTCCATTCTTCATTTTTTTTCCCATCCTCACATAGGAGGTTCTCTCTCTTCATCCTCATGCAAAGAGCTGGGGGTGCTAGTTTTTTGGTCATTTTTACAATTATTGCTATGGGCTTGTATTTGCCTTACCGATTTGTGGTCTGTGAGTCTGTTTCCCTCACGCACAGGCTGAGAGTATGATTTCTCTTTCCATTTCGGACTGTGTAACTTTCTCGTGGCTTCATTGCTGAGAAAAGGGCTGTTATTTTCCTCGTGTTGTTTGTTGCTGTGGTTTCATTTACATTTTGGTTTGTTGTGGTTATTATGGGGTCATTTTGGCCATGATAGGGCCAAGAATGACTCATGGATCAATTTTCCCTGTCCAAGTTGTGAAATGCTTGTTTGGTTGCGTGTATGTAGTGGTTGGTCTTCGTACTGTGTTGGAGTGGGGATAAGGGATGGGTTTGCTTGATAAAACCGGTGTGTTTGGGGAACCACACAGACAGAGATAGAGGGATGTATTTCTTCTACACAACCCCTGAAGAGCACTGGAAGGGGGGGTCACGGCCTGAGGGACTATGTAGCAGAGAAGGGACTGATTTCCTAGTGTTGGGTGTGTGTGGATATCCTAGAAGTTAGGATAGTTCTGGTGTAGGAGTCCTTAGATCTTCAATGAGCTCACTAGCTTAGCATTTATCTTCTCCTAGCTCCTTGATGGCCTGATAAACCCTACTGTGTTGGATTGGATGATTTGTGTATCCTTGGCTATCTGTAAGTCTACTTGTTCCTTATTCCTTGGGTAAATCATGCCCAAATCGAGGGTGGTAGTGTTGCTGAGAGATTGATGAGCACACTGGCCTATGGTTGGGCAGAACATTGCAGCGACGTAGTTGGTTGCGGGACGAGTTCTTGATAAGATAAGTATTCTTGACTACCTCACTTTTGCAATCATATTTGATGTTTAATGAATTATGGTGAACATGTTGAATGCTGGAATGTATGATTTTGCTTCCGCTATATGTTAAACCATTATGCATCTCTGCATGTTTTTACTTCCAAGAATTTTATTTCAGTTTTTATATGTATGTACATGTTCATTGGGCTAGTCTCTCGGTTGGTTCATGGCACGGTAGCATTCTCTTCGCCGATCGGAGGGTCGGAGACGTTACACTAGTGTACCTAACCACCTACCTGATGACCTTAATGAAGAAAGTGTCATATGTTTAAAGATCACAATATGTGATACATATTGAGCCGCAAAAAGACCACACTTTATTCATCTTTCCTATACCATTTGTCACCTTATTCCTATCTTATCCTTCCATAAAACCATTAATATTCACCACTTTGATAATAAATATGGGTTTATATTTCCATTTTTCAAATCATTTATTTTTTACTATTTTGAGTAAATTTGTGGTTAATTATTGAGAAAAATAACATATTTTCATTATACTTTAAAGTTAGATGAGTTTAGTGATGCTTACAGGTGTATTTGAAGACTTTAACAAGCTCAAAAGTGACAACCTAGCCTCAAATTCGAATTTCATCCTCAAGATGTGGGCTATTTTCAAGGAGAATATCATGGACACGTGGAGATAATATCTCATCCAATATTTGTTAAAGGATTTGAAGGGATGAGTTGTAAATTTGTTGAGGATTTGAACGGGTGAGTTGCAAATTTGTTGAGTATTTTGAGGAATAAGTTGAGAGAATAGTGGATCTGTAATTATGTTTAGTTATCTTGAATTCAGGTATAAATAGGAGGGATCTCTCCTCATTTTGGTTAGAGATCTCTCTAAAAGTAGAGAATAGTTTAGAGTTAGTCATAGAGCGGATTCTTGATTTTTATGTAATGGAGATGATGCTTAATGTACACCCTTTGATTCTCCCATGTTAATATAGATTTTCTGTAATTTATTTCTTATGAGTTGTTCATATAGATTTTCAGTTATGTTTTGCTTATGAATTGTTAGTATAGATTTACCTTGAGCTCATAAGTTAATGTTGACTACTTTATACTGGTTTGTTTCATGCAATTTCAGTCTTTCTTGATCAAGTTAACTTATGCAATTTCATGTTTTCTACAATTAGATTTACTTTCTTATAATTTCCTGTTTTCATAACTTAGATTCAATTTTAGTTGTAGAATAGGTTAGCAATAGTCTTCCCCTACTTATATTTTGTATGTACCTCACATGTTTACAGTCTCTCTGGGTTGACAATTAAATCGTTGGATATATATGTTATAAATCATTTAATATTTTCACCAACATTTTTGGAACCGTTGCCGGGGAGGTGCTAAAAAGGATCATAGTTTAGATAGATAGATAGATTAGTTTTACATTACACAGCAAGGGGGAGGGGAAAACGGTAAGACGTAAGGAGGAATTCACTATGGAATTTATGGAATTTTCATGGTGTAACAACCAGACACGTCCACTATATTGGGGTGCCCCAAAGCCTTGTTGTTCCTTTGTTTTCGTAAGTGTGTTTATTTTTCTGCAAAGTATTTTCTTTTTCTGCAAGAGTGTTTTTTCATTTTCTACTCCCTTTTCAGTTTTAATTGCTTTCATTTTTGTGCGACTTTATTTCATACTAACTGGCTTCTAACTTTGTATATGTTCATTCCTTGTTTTGTACAGATTTTCTGCTCCTTTTTATTTATGTTTTTGCACTCGTTTTGTGCTATTGTTTTTTTGTTTCTCATGTACTCGTTTTTTTTCTAGTACTTGATTTGATTCTAGTAAAATAATTTTAGGATGAACATGATCTTAGAGTAGCTAACCCAGATCCTAGCAGAAGCAGGGATATCCTCTTCTCAAGAAGAAGAGATCTTAATAGTAGTTAAAAGATTTACTACTCCTCCTGAAAAAATTGATGTTAGAAGAATTATGCACATCATATGAGGAGCAATTATGTGAGAAGAAAATCGAGAAGGATGAAGAAGAGATCTCGGGTGATCAAAATCAAGAAGAATATCTTGCAAATGGAAGCTGCATAAAACAATGGATCCAAGTAAGTACTAGTTTAAATCAATTTTGTTTTTGCTTTTATTTCATTATCTTACATTTTCAACACTTAGTTTTGCATATTTTTATACATCTTAGATTTCATTTTGTAAAATTAGATTTGAATTTCTGTTTAGTCTTGTTAGATAGATGACTACATTGGCAATTTCATTACACTTAAATGATTATAATTTTTCATTTAGAATAGAGTAGGTAGGTTTTAGTTTTTATTTTTTAGTTAAAAATTAGCTTTGTTTTAATTTACTTTAATGTTTCTATTTGTTAAAATTTTATTTCTAAATAGTCTAAATTATTATTTTTTAAATTTTGTTAGGAATTAAAAATAATTTTAATCTTTTAAATCTAAAAATTTTATGAAATTTTTTGTCTCTTTTTATTTTTATTTCTCATTTAATAATTTCCTAGTCATTCAAGAAAAAAAAATGCATTAAGAATTAGTTTCTTTTAACAATTTAAATTAAAATAAATGAATTAATAAAAAAAATTATAATAAAGTTTGCATTAAGAATTATTTAGATTTCAATCTTTTTAATCTATTTTTTCTACTAGAAATAGTATAAAAAAAACAATATTTATTCATTTTAAATTTTAGTTTTAAGTTTTTCAAAAAAAAATTGTAAAACTAGCCCTATGAACATTTTAAATTTAAATATTAAATGTTAAAATTAAAATATTCAAGATTAAACATCAATATATCTAGATAATAATTTTTTAATATATAATGAACTTATATAGATAACAAATATAATAAAAATAAATAAAATGGCAAAATGATAACAAAACCTACAACTTTAATATATATGTAATAAAATAACAAATATAATAAAAATAAAAATGGGAGATCAAACAACTCATTCTTCATCCTATTCATTTAGCCCATATTTAGATCCATCCTTCAGCCTATCTTTCGATCTGTACAGGCTGAAACCTGCAAAAATTTAGAAAAAAAGCAAATAAATTAAAAATGAAATGAAACAAAACACATTAATAAAAAAGGGTGTGAAACCCTCCCTGCGCCTTCATCTTTCCACTCCAAAACCTGCATAGAATTGACCCTAGTTCCGACCAACCTAAATGTCTAACACACTACTCCACTACTCAAGCAGATACCCTAGTGGGCTCCATTTGCATGTGACAGAAAACCTAGGACCATATCTTCTATAAGCGGTGGAAGAAACCCTAGCAATCTCTATTTGCAGGTGGTAGAAAAAAAAACTAGAACTAGAACCTTTGTTTACGATGGCACAAACCCTAGCTTCCATTTGTGATGGTTAAATCCTTGGTGGTCCCTAATGTAGGTGGCAAGAACAGTAAAACCAAAGCAACCATCATTTGTGTCAGTGATGAATAGTTTGACAAAGTAAGTGAGATTCCATCGCGCGACATTCACTAGAGTTCATCACACACTTGTCATGAGTAATGTAATGTGGATTGTTTTAAAATGAAACTATGAATTCCAAAATAAAATATCACAAACGATATTTTTTAACCGCAACTAACACATTAAAATCCTTAACCGCAGTCAACTAATAGTCCAGCAAATAATACCAAATCTTGGACTTAGAGCGGAGAGAAGGATATCATCGCCATGATTTTGAGATCCTTTACCTTCTCTTTAGAATGACCAGATCTATTTTTAGTTGAATTTAATAATTCAATGAATGGACTAAAGGAATGTCGATTTCCTGCTAGAAGTTATGAATTATGGATATCCTAGCTCAATAAAGTGGTATGAGATTTGCGGGTTGTTTTCCAAAGAGGCATTCATCCATATCCTTGTTAAACTGAATTCTTGTTAGTCCACGCCAACAAATTGCCATTAATTGATCAATAACTCATCTTATCGAACCAAACGGTGCTAATACAAGTTTCTATCATCAAAGCTATTTAATATCCAATAGTTTTATATGTTCAAGTTGGAAAAGTGGCACTGTATAATATTTATGGCAGTTGAATCCTGTGAGCTGATCAATATTATAGATGTGGAAATGTGGTTACATTTGAGTTGTCAATGAAAGCATCCTTGTGGGATTTCAGGTCTTGCTGCAGGTATGGCTATTGGCATTGATGGTGATATTGGTGTCAGAGTGAATGCACAGCAAGGTTAGGCCAGTCTCTCTCAATTGTCTTTTCTACTGATGTTACTTACTTTGCTCCAGATACCACTATAGCCTATGCTTGCTTCACTGCTTCTAAAAGCCAAGGATAGATGGTATATGTGCCCTATGATATGGTACGGTTGCTGTATGACATGATATATGTTCCATTACTAGTTGTTCATGTCATGGTATGCCCTACTTTATGGTATGATTGCTTTGAAACAAAATAAAAAATGTGTGATCCAATCATCCATATCCATCTACCAAGGGAGGACTCATAGGTCATCACAAAATCAATCCTCTTTCTCTGTTTTTTCTTTTCAAAATATTTAAAGATAAACTTTTCCCACTCTATACCACACAGCCCACTCAAAACAGGCCTCAGTATCTCATCACCATAAGTTAATCTCCCCAGAATTACCATATTCTCTAGTTGATGCATTAGAGGAAATTTGGGGTCTAAAATGGGCCTTATAAGAAAACACGCCAACAATAAGTTCTTGTGAGTTGGAATTCAAGAACCAATAGAATTCCCATAAAATGAGTCAACCATAATGGTTGAATTGACATATTTGTCATAAAAAAAACTACTTTTTTTGTTCGTATTTTCGACATATCTCCATGTGTTTTTACTCCAATTTTGATCGAGAGAGCTCGTTGGATGCAGAATTAGATTATGAATCCAACGAGTACCCACACTGCATACTTTTGATGGACCCCGCTACCCCAAAAATGAGAAATACCTGAAAAAATGTAATCATCACATTTTTCAAGTATTTCTTGTTTTTGGGGAAGCGAGGTCTGTAAAAAGTATGTAGTGTGGGTACTCATTGGATTCAGAATCAAATTTCGCATCCAAGGAGATAGGAGATTTTGCTATCCCAAACACACCGGAAGCTGCTTTAAGCGACTTGTGTGGGCATAATCTCCTTAGTTGGCCTAGGTTAGAAAATCAGGCCAACATGGTACCAAATGCAAACAATGAGCTAACTAGGCTACCCATGTAAGGTCAATCTCTACCATTCAGATGATGTCACTTCTATAATAGCAACAAGGATGCATGACAGGATAGAATGGGTTCGTACCTAAGGTTATAATGAAATGGTCATAAGGTCATGTAAAATGCAAACAGAGGTGAAATCTAACCTATATGCTAGTTTAAAAATCATACCTAAAATCGGCATGAACAGGTCAAAACAACGGTTGAAACGACGCTCAAAATGGTCTCCTACATCATCATATTAGTAAAAAATGGTCCAAAAGGGTCAGAACCTGTTCAAAACTATAGAAAGGGGGTAAAAATTTTCAAAAATTTGAATTTTTTTCTATAAATAGTAAAAAATTCAAAAATTATAAATCATTTGAAATTTTTACCCAATTGAGCTCAGAACTTCAAACAGGAATTCTGGGAGTTTCGTCCGGCGAAATCTGACACCGTTTTTTCTAAGTAACTTCCCATGCCTTGCTCATCCATTTGCATGTAAAATTTTCTAATTTCCATGGTTAAAATCAATTTCTAGGTCGGTCTAAGATGGTTGATTCAGCCCATGCAGAAATCAGGAATTTTTCCGCATATAGAGCTGGCTATATGCAGAAAAATGGCCCAAACCCATGTACATACGAGGCTGTTTTGCAAAAATTCGTGTATGCGGTCGCGCCTATGGTTTTTTAAGACAAATAATGTCCAAAACTTAATTTAAATGTGCAGGATGGTTCTAGAATGGAGGGAGAGAGAACACGAGGATGTAGAAGAAGCTGTATGGGGTGATCTAATCATTCAACAAGCTCTATGTGCATGTGGGCTATATAAGTTTTGGTGTCTTGGTAGCCTTAGGGCCAAACCAAGACTACTGCAAATGCTAGTAGACTAGTGGTATCTTGACTCAGAGTCCTTTCATATTGACGAGATGTCCCTCACGAACATGGTGGAGGAAATATACTTCATTATAAGATTGTCCCAACGGGGAGAGGTGGTGAACCTACGCTCTCGTGGGTCTGGAGGTGGCCTCACTATAGATGAGTACATAGTGGTATATTGTTTTCCAGACATGGAAAAGTTTGGCAGTCAAATCTTGACAAAATCCATACAGGTGCTTGGATTGAAAGCCATACTACTGGTACTCGGCAGGATAGAAGGGATAGCCTAACTCCACCAGGCCTTGGGGCCATTGATGTTCTATGCAGTGGAGTGCAAGAGACCCATAGTTTACGATTGGAGTACTGCACTGTTGAGTAACATGAAGCAGCATCTCAGTGACTACAAGATGGGAAGGGTACGAAACTTTGGTTTCAATAGTATACTGAGCATGTTCTTCTTCAAGCGTGTTCTGGGGCTAATCCCTATAGTTGATGTTCCTCCTCACAGGGTTTGAGATCTGGCCCAATGATGTTGGGTATATACGATGCATAGACTGGGTGGAGGTAGGGTGTCTAACCCCTACACAACTGATTTCTTTCCATGGTGGCGGTGGCAGATAGTTGCCATCGATGATTACCCCTATGCAGGGATAGATTTTTGAGGAGATCCTGACATGCCCCTACCACCAAGAGCAGCATACGGTGACATTGGTAACAAATCCCAACCCTATTTTTAAATTTTTTTAAATTATTTAATTTTTTTTTGTGTTTTTTTATATATAGAACCAAAAGACATGTTTTTGTGTGACGACACATAGTGATAATTTGTCATATGTATGAAGATGTAGGACCACGACGGCCTGACGGTTTTCCTTGTCATAGACAGAGGGGAAGAGGAGATGATATAATGGGTGTTGATGTGGAGCGGACACTCCAAACCATCCACACAAACTTTGTGCGGCTGACACATCAAGTACCCATGGCACAGGTTGAGGACTTGCCTGAGGCCATGCATCGTCAGGTGGTAGGTGTACCATGAGCATGGGTGCAATTGTTTCGACAGCTAGCTAGAGCCGTGGTGACTTTCCATGATCAGAACCCCCCTCCTCCTCCCAAGGATTAAATACCTGGGAGTGACACACTTTTGTACTACCATGTATTATATTTTGGTGGCTCAAAAGCTCCATTTTTGTATTATGACACTTATGTATTATGATGTCACTTTTTGGATGTTTAATGAAAAACTTTTATGATGATCGGTTTTATTTATTTACATGTGTAAAAATGTAGGTTTGTGATGAGCTTATGGTTTGTGAAACAAATGCCAATCTAACACATAGTTAGCATATGAGTCAGCAACTTGATTATAAATTATTGGAACATGTATGTATGTTATGTTGTCAAATTTCCATTCTAACAATCTCACACATAAGAATATTCGTAATAATTTTGGATCCCTATCATGATACAAGCCATTAAGCTGTGACACTACTAATTACGAATCAAGATGTACCTCAAGAGAGAGAACACCATGTGAAATGGCATCCCATAATAACTTGATAACGACACTATAGTCAACAACATTGTTTGAAGAGGGCCGTAAACATATGCCTCCTGAAGATAATACCTGACCCATAGGAGTATAAATCACCGAAGGAGCAGAGACTGAGTGTTGAGTGTGGCAGCTAGCACCATCAATGAATCCTATGTAAACAGAAGACTCCATCGACATCTGCCATAAGAAACAAAATCTAATCTACCAACCCGATCACCATAAGGAAACCTAACTATGCAAAAAAATTGTACAATAATATACAACAATGAACCCTTGTTGAAGATCATGCATAGTATTTTTTAAGATAGAGCCCATTTCTAGGATCTACCAAGGCTATCCCCTCGTAATCTACTAGCTCATAGGCACCCTTCTCTAACACACATTTGAAAACGTAAGGACCATGCCACATGGGATTAAATTTTCCTGCCCCCAAGGGTTCTTTAGCTTGATCCCACAAAAGGACCAAATCTCCTTCACTAAACCGCCTCGGATGGATAGATTTATCATACTGGACCTTAACATGACACGTATTTACTTCTAGAGACACTAAGGCATCTCAACGCTACTCATCAAGCTGCTCTAAGTGGACTAAACATTCATCCAATGGGGAAGTGTCTGGTAAAAGCTCTATGGATAGATTCAATGAAGGGATTTTGCATTAAACCGGTAAGATAGACTCCACTCCATGTACAAGCTGATATGGAGAAAAACCAATGGTAGTCTTAACCGTGGTTCTATAAGCCCATAAAGTAGGATATAACATGTTAGGCCAATTGGTCTTGCTTTGTGCGATGGTTCGTTGGAGAATGGACTTAAGTGATTTGTTCACTGCTTCAACCTGTCGATTTGCTTGAGGGTAATAAGAAGAGGAAGGGTCCTGCTTATACCCTAACCTTGAGGCCAACTCTTCTATCATTTTATTCTTAAAGTGCCTACCATGGTCAGTGACAAGCTCCTTCGAAATACCGAACCAAGTAATGATCTGGTTGAATACGAAATGCACGACTGTCTCACCGTTGGATTTAACTGTGGGCATAGCCTCAGCCCATTTCATGAAATATTCAACAGCCACTATAATATGATGATGCCCCCCCAGCTGAAGCTGGTTTGTAATCCATGAAGTCAAGCCCCCACTTAGTGAAGGGACCAGAGGTGATAATTGAATATAACGGGGTAGGATGTGAGCTCATATTACGTGCAAACACCTAGCAAGGGTGGCATTTCTTGACCACATTGACACAATATTTAAAGATAGACGTCCAAAAATAACCAGCTCTCAAGATTTTTTGGGCTGTAGAAATCCTAGATAAATGACCACCACACATCCCTTCATGGCAATCATTCAGCACAAGCTCAGCCTCCTCATGAGTTAAACAACGACATAAAATGGAATCTACCCCATGGAAGTATAATGTGTTATCCACTATAAGGTCGTTCTTGGATATGTGACATAACCGTCATCGTTCATTCCGTGAGAGGTGAGTAGGGACCTTCAATGTTTGTAAATATATGATGATATCCCCATACCATGGATCCAAAGTTTAGATTAGGAAAATGTTCTCATCGACAAACATATCTTCAGAAACTTCCTCCTCCTCCTCTCTTGGGAAATCATATATAAGCTCTGCAAAAATCAATGATTTTTTTGATTTTGCCGAAACAAACTCGAGATCGAATTCTTGTAAGATGACAATCCACTTATTATACTTTCCCCTGATCATCCTTCTAGTGAGGAGGAATTGAAATGATTGACATGGGCAACCACCAAGTTCTGGTGAAGGAGAATGTAGTGCCTCAATCTCTGAACCGCATGAACGGTAGCTAAGGAAAGTTTCTCCACATGGGAATAATGGATCTCCGCATATACCAGGTTTTGGCTCAAATCATATATGACATGCTCATGGAGCTCCTCATCCTCATGAACCAAAACCATACCAATCGTCTCCATGGATGCAGCCACATAAAGCAAAAAGTCACGCCTATAGTCGGGTGGACAAATCATAAGGGGCAATGCTAAGGCTCGTTTAAGTGCATCAAAGGACTCCTGGGCTTGCTCATCCCAGCAAATGTAGTGTCCTTCTTCAAAATATGCATAAATCCTTTAGTCAAATTGGCAAAGTTAACCACGAATCTCTGCAAGAAAATTTCCATGCCTTGCAAACATTGAAGAAGTCTAATGTTTCTCGGGGCAGACAATTGAACTATTTCCTCAACCTTTAAGGGATAAACTCTTATACCCTCCTTGGAGACAATGAATCCCAACAAGCGACTAGAATTCATGCAAAAGATGCACTTATGAGGATTTAACCTAACTTGGTAGTGGCGGCACCTTTCAAATACTAATCTCAAATGGTAGGAATGACGCACTCTTAGACGAGAATGAGTAGCAAGGTCACCCAAAAAGACTTTAATAATTGATTTGAGATCATGGAAGATCAAGGTCATAGCCCGCTGAAATGTGGCTCCAACATTTTTAAGACCAAAAGGCATCTTCTGATATGAAAATGTACCCCAAGGACAAATAAATGCAGTTTTATGTTGGTCCTCAGGTTTGATATGGATCTGATTGTATCCGGAGAAGCCGTCTATAAAGGAAGATACCTCACTTCCTACACACTCATCCAAAATTTGATCAATAAATGGTGTGGGAAAATTATGCTTAGGACAGGAACGATTCAAGTCACAGAAATTAGTGCATATGCGGATCACTCCCTTCTTCTTATCAATTGAAATGGGGTTTGAAACCCACTCTGTCAAGGGAACGGGATAGATAAAACTGACATTTAACAGCTTTTCTATCTCAGCCTTAATCACGGGTGCTTTTCTAGGATTCACCACACGCAAGCATTGTCGAACAGGCTTCGCACCTGGGTAGGTCTTGATTTCATGTTCAACAATACGAGGGTTGATACCTAGCATTTCCTCGTATGACGAAGCAAATATATCACGAAACTCTTTGAATAGCTTGGTATACTTTTGAATCTTAGCATTGGAACATTCTACCCCAATATAGACATTCTCAATCTTTCCAAGATCGTGAGAGATATTGATAGGGATGGTAGGAGATATATTCACCATGTTTCCATCAGCCATCAGACTAGGAGAGCTCAATGGAACCATGGGACTACCAATTCTCTCACTAAGAATCTCCCTAAATTCCTCACACTCCAAATTATCAAGCTCGGGAAGAAAATAAGATTTATGATGTAACTCTTCCCAAGGTGGCTCAACCCTAGACATGGCCTCAATAATAGCTTCATCTGATGGAAAAACACTATCAAGGCAATCATGTGAGTGAGAGGACTCAACTACCCATGCAAGAAGCACATATGGGTCCTCCTCCTCTGTCCATGAAGAGGAAGGACTAGGCTCTGCAACACATTGAATATTCGCTTGATATGCTATCATTGCTGCAGGAAACGACACGTCTGTTTCGATAGGCTTATTCGAAGGATTCGGTGAAGGAAGAATCCATGGATCTTCCATATGGGTAGTGCAAAAAGACACCGAATTCAATGAAGACGAATCCCCACCGAAACTAGACCCGATCATAAGAACAGGTGCATGACAACTAAATGTTCCCATAAGGGATGGATACATGCCAACACCCACACTGCCAGTTGCTAGCTGAGAATGATCGATAATCGGGATGGAAGCTCCTGACAATGAAGTAACACTTGGATTTTTTGATGGTGTCTTATAAATTGTAACAATATTCCCATTAAATGGAAAGCATAAAACTTGAAATAGAGAAGAATCTACAGCTTGCATACTATACATCTAATTCCTACCCGAGAACATATTGTAATCAAGGGGCGCATCGACCACGTCAACCTTGATTGCAATGGTCTTCCCTCCCAAACAGACCTTAAGAGAGGGAAGAATCCCATGTAGCTGAAACAATCTACCATCAGAGGCAGTCAACATTGTAGCAGATTTAGATATTTTGGGGGAATCCAAACCCTTCCAACATGACAAAGACATCATGGAAGAAGCAGCACCTTCGTCAATCACAGTGCATTTGACGGTCATGTTAAGACATTCTACGTGAATCAAGAGAGACACATAGTAAGGAAAGCGAGGCTGTAGTCCCACGGTTTCAAATTTGATGACAGAGGAAGAGTTATCATCGTTAACACCAAGAGCAGAAAGCAAGGCCTTCCTTTGCGATGGACAACTCTGAAGAACTTCAAGAACAGACATCGCACAAGGAGTGTGACCCAAATCCTTGACAACATAATAGTTTTGGGTGGCTCGCGCTTTAGGATTGTGCCCCAAAAACTTTAAGAATCCCTTAGGAATGTGAGGTACACTCTCAAGTTTATCCATAGGATTTTCAATATGCAAAGGATTCTCAGTGGGAGGAGGTTCTTTCCCAAGGTCTGGTTGTGACGAACCATAGTCCTTCGCACAAGTCACAACCTTAGTAGCACGCACCATGTTGATGCAACCATGACCACTACTGGCTTCCGATGGATCTTGATCTCCACAAGACTGATCATGGGTCCTTGAGTTTATGTTTTTATTATGAGGTAAAGGGTTAGTTAGCATAGCTGGGCCCTGTTCTATGAACCTCGAGGCGTCTTCCATACGAGGGCACAAGTGAGTGAGTGAGGTGGTCATCCTTACACAACTTGGAAGGAAACTTAACCTTACATTTATACTGCTTGTCCCCCCCAGCATTGCGGGCATTCTTATCATTAAAATTGGCATTTTCATTCATATTCCCACCCTTATGATTGTTTTTACCATTTTTCTTATTCCTTTCAGGTTGCTGGTTACCCTGCTGGTCCGACGATTGCACCAAAATCACACTTACCATTTGGGTGGGTTGAGACGAAGCTGTGGCTTGTCTCGAGGTAGATTGGTTGATAGACAATTGACTCACCTATTGCACAACTGAATCCATAGGTTTGGTACTTGTACAACCAACAATTCTATCGACATGTGGTCCAGGTTTAACCTTAGGGTCAAAACTAGAATGCAGAGCGTTAGGAATAATCTCATATAATAATCTGGATTGAGCATAAATCAAATCCAATTCCTGCACCCTATAAATGGATTGTTCCTCATTTTGAACTCCGGGCGTAGAAACATCCTTCGCTATATAAGGTAGAAACAATTTAAGGAACCAATCGAGGAGAAACTCCAGCAGTATGAAGGCTTTAATCAATCTCTTCTGTCTATGCCACTCTTGGATATGGTATGAGATATGCATGGCTATGTCTTGCTGAAATGTCGACAAGAGTTCTGTACCAATGTCGTAATGTGCTGGTAGCTGAAACTGATTAATAAAAGTCATAGCTAGGTCATCAAACAAAACAAATGCCCCCCAGGTAACTCTATGTACCATTTATTTGCAGGCCCGGTAAGGGTGCATTGAAATAGCCTTAAACGGATCGAATCATTGTGTAAGGAATTAGAAGAGCACCAAAGGTGAAATGTAGTAACATGGTCACTAGGATCTTCTCCTGGTTTTCCCTTGAATTTGGGAATGTCTGAGGGAAGCTTGTTAGGGACAGTCGGCCAAGATGGGTCATGAGATACTGGGTCGTTCATTAGTCTCGACAAGTCAGGTAAATTTAACGTTGTGAGGAAAGGGATCCTAGGTTGAGTAGGTCGATTCCACGCTCCCTAATAGTTTTGGTTCACATAAGACTTATTACCGTAACCACCATGTCCATGGACATAGTACCCTCCTCCCATTTGACCCATGTAGGGTGGCATGGAAGCACCATAATGTGGTGTACCTTGACTATGTGGAGCTACAAAGCCATAATTCAGGGAGTAAGTGGGTTGTTGATACCCGTACCCATAAGGTGAATAAATTTTTCCATATTGTGGTCCATAATATTGTCCATGATAGGCTCCATAAGATGTCCCATGAGAAATTCCATAAGTAGGAATATGGGGAACTCCCTGCGATAGACCATAAGACGTTCCAGAAGTAGGAATATGACCTCCCGAGACAACAGGAGGTACTTCACTTTGAGACACGACTACGCGAGTAACAGCAGTACGAACATGACTAGTAGAAACATTCCAGCCCGAAGGACCATGTGAATGAGGGGAAGGAATAACATTCGAAGAACTAGGAATACAAGATGAAGGGACATGTGAAATGATGTAAGTGGTATTCCCTATAGTCACTCGTCTTGGTTCTGGTATCCGAATAGGACTACTAACACCAGGACTAGGATGAACGTGTGATGTATCCTCCACCATTAGGATGGAGGGTGCAATGTGACTCGTGCTCCCAAATCTCTCTGCATGGAAAGGAATGGGAATGCCCCCAGGCATAGTGTTAGGTTCAAATTTCGACTCGGCATGCTATGCTAGATCATGTGCAGGGATACCAGACATGCCACAACTAAGATAACTAGTGCTCACAGGTTCATGATGAGTCTTGTCGCTCGAAAGCCAACACCTGTGACCTGTGAATGTGGGATCATAACCTAAATGTGAAGGTATATGAGGTGAAGGATCATATACAGGAATAGGATCTTCCTCCCCAATGTCTTGAGGTGCATAGGACATCTCAAGAATTTCATTTTCATGATCTCCCATCATGTGTGAATCAATGTGAGAAGTAGTCCACCTGGATTGTATGTTTAACTCTCCCAAAGGAAGAGGAGATGTGGAAGGCGGAATTCCTGCTAAACGACAAGAACGAAAAAGAGCTGCACCTAAATCTACAATGACTCAAAAAATGGAAAAGACTCTTCTAATTACGTAAACCCTAAGCAAGCTAGCATGCACAGAGCATACACCTATATAATCTAGAGCCAATCACAAGCAAACAAGGGTAGGATATGTGAGCTCTCAATTGAAGCAGGTATGTCTTTCCTAGGAGAGTCTTGAGACTCCCATACACAACAAGCAGAGGTCCGTAACCAATTATTGTGGCCCTCATCTTCAACGCATATAGCGACTGTGCTGTCTGACCCCAACCTGGCCGGGACAGCTATAGAATAACCCCTGCAAAGTACCCCCTCGATAACCTAGGTAAGGCCACTAAGGTCACCTCAATATAATCATTTCTTATGCAGACAGTCACAGGCGGGATTGACCGTATGGGTAGGGTAGCAAAGCTCGAAACTCTCGAAAGAGCCCCCAGATAAAAATACAATCCTGGAAATATCTCTGGTGCTACTTAGTTATGACTAGAGGTCATCCCAATCAATAACCGCTCACACTACCTCATGCTTAACTCCCTTGTAAGAGGAGGATCTTGGAGAAACACTAATTATACCAAGGAATTTCACACTCTCACCTGGACAGATGCATACATGTTTTGTTTAGTTGTCTTGGAGAATTTACTCACAATGAACTATTCCAAGACCCTGAAACCTAATCTTGTTGGTGTACCCTATAAAATAAAATAGTGTAATCCATTTTAATTAAGCCTTGATTTTACTTGGCTTATTACTCAAAAAGGTATATGATCGTGCAACCAATGGTGTTATGATGCAACATGAAGTAAAATTCACACCTAACAATCAATGCAAATGCATTGCGTTGAATGAAAAACAAGCCATGCTACTACGTGAAATGCAAAATTTTCTTCAAATGACAAATGCAATCATTCCTATATCAAAGTCTGACTAATACTTCTATAAGCAAACCTAGTGCAAGTACCATGCAAAATGCAAAGTGCAATGATGCATAATGATGCAAAGAAGCAATTTTTTTGGATTTTTTCAATAAAAATGAGATAGTAAAGCAAAAGAATGACTCTACCACCCCTAGACTTTGAAAGCACTATCAAACAACACCCAAGCAAAGCACTAAGGTAAAATAGACCTAATGCACTAATCCCAAAACAAAAAATAAAAAATGCAATGACAAGAACATTCTTAAAAAAAAAAATTACCCTAAAAGGTGTCTCTGGTCAGAAACAAAGGTGTATACAGACTCTAGAAGCATTTAAGGAGACTTATCAATCATCCAAACTCACCCAAAAACACTCAATATTCCTCTAAAAGGAAAAACTGAGGGCATATGCGACTGTGTGTAGAAAACCCACGTATATACGCGGATATCTCAGTCAAAACCGCGTGTACACGTGACTATGAGGCAAAAACTCGCGTACAAGAAGAAAAAGAGATGAAAATCAAGGCAAAGAGATAAGCTGAGACAAAATTGACTCCTATCAGACACTACCAGGAAAACATGCCCCCATACCCGACTCAGAAATAGAGAAATAAGAGCAATTCAAGAACATTGAATGGCGAAAAAAAAACCCCAAAGGAAAAATGGCTAGGACCTCCCCAACGGAGCCGCCAATTCTGTTACAGAGAGAAATTCCTATGGCTTGGGGTACCACAACAGATAGATTAACTCCAGAAATCAATCCTTTCCTATATGCAATAGAAACCAAACATATAACACTAAAGGATCTCGATTCGTACCTTATTCCAGATGGTTGATGTAGATCCCCGTTGAGCTTTTCCACTGCCACTTGTATTAACAATTTTCTTCCTCAACATTCAGCAAAAAAGACAAGCATGCTATATATAATTGTGTTAGACCTACTCTAGCATATATAATCAATAACATATAATAATTTAAAAACATCCATGGATCAAATACTCATTTAAATACACATTATTGGAGAGGAAAATATATTTGTATTGATATAAAACAGAGATTAGAATAGTGACAACCTCTGTCGGCTAATCTGTGAAGTAGAGAAACTGAGTCCCCCACTTGGGCCTCCACAACTTCAATCCTCCATCTCTTGATAGCAAGCTCACAAGTAAAAGGCAAGCTTGGGAAGAACACAAAGTGCTCCAAGGGAAAAAGGGATGCAGACTCAAGTATAAGCTCTAGCAAGTATGCTCTATAGTTTTCTTGCTCTTCAACTCCTCCCCTTCAATGTATCCAAAGGGTTCCTTATATAGCTCTTCAATGGGGTAATGGAAGGTTGAATCCAAGCGATCTCAAGGAATATGGAAGGCCAAGAGACAAGTGATTCAGATCCACATCAAGTAAAACTCCAAAATAATTTGGCCTTTTTCACACATCCCGATGTACGCGGGTTTAAGGGTCAAATCCGCGTATATACACGAGAAAGGGATTAAAATTCCCTTATGGAAATTATTTCATTTTTTTAGGGATGATATTGGAAACATCAAACGTACAAAAATGGTCCATGGGGTCTAAATATTCTACAGAGGGACAGGGAAGGCCATAAAATTGTGATCCACCATGTGTGGTAAAATCAGCTGTAACAGGAAATACATCCTTGAAATCTATGAGAATGGGAAAGTCTTCAATTTGTTGTTCTTTCTTAGCTTCTACATCCTGGATTTTAACTGCAAAAAGTTTTCAACCCTTCCTAATAGATTTCTTCACTTTTTCAAGGTGGATATATGTCTAATGGAAAAGTTATTGGGTATTCCTTGAATCTTTGTTTGACTCCCTTGGCTGTCCGTGCATAATATTGACTTGTTCAAATAGTCAAGCATGACATGGTGTTGTTCAAAATAGTCCATGCCTATAAGTACATTATATGATCCTAAGGGAATATATTTATATCTAACTTACCTAGAAAATTGTTCATGTCGATCTCGAAGTTTGTTACTAGTTCCAAAACCTTTCTTTTTGTACCAATGGCAAGTTGTACCAGCCATGGTTTCTCATGTTTCAGTTTGTTTAGTTTACACATGTAAACAGTCTTGGGGGAAAGATTGCTTCGAAAAGCATCGAGATAAATTAAAATTGAAATAGAAGTGTTTGAAACCTTACCTTCTATTTCGACCATAGTGTTGTGATGGTCTGCTTGTCGACCATCGAGTGTTGCATAGATCCTAGGTGTACTAACCATCTCTTCTATTGTTGGGTCTTCCTGTAGGTTGAGTAGGACTCCATTATTCTTGTTTCGACAACATATGGCATAATGGGACCCTTGGAATTTCCAACTGGTAACCTACAACGGGGCATCCTTGGATCCTACATTTGATGTTGATCTGTTGGTAGTTGGTGCAGGCACATTTGGCCTTTCACCTATCTTGTTGAAATTCCTGTTAGAAGGAAAACTATTGTTTTGTTTTCTATATGGAAGTAGTTTAAAACCAGGTTTTTTGTTGTTTGAGAAGGTCCTAGAACAATATCAAATTCTATTTATCCAGGTCTCATTTTTCCATGTTCATAACAAAGTCTATCCTTGTGTAAGGTAGTGTCTGTTGGCGAAACCCACCAACAAAGCCTCATAGAGAGGGGTTCCCACTCTGTCAATGCCCTATAGAGCACTCTCCCTAAGAACTAGCCTAGATAGGTTTTACCCTTCCCAGCAATGTCTGCAGAGCAGATGAGGTATCACTCGAGGCATTCAAGAGAGAGCTGTCGGAACCGAGTTTCCGGCAGTCAGGAGGGAGGGTATGGGGATCCGACGGAAGGACACCATAACTACCAAATCTAGAGCTTGCAGTCGAATTTAGACTATTTCTCCAACTTACAAGGGTATTCATAACTTATGCAATCATCATATCATCACACAGTTATCACAATGTCGCAGCATTATTCACGAAACATATCTACTCATCGCGCAATAGACAATAGCAGGAAACATATTGCATCAACATAGCAGCAAAACAGATCACATTGACATAGCAAGAAGAGACTAGATCACATCTACATTATGCCATCATAACAGAACAAATCATAGCATCATAAAATATCATATCACAACAACAATAATAGACAAGATCACATCAGCAATAAGAGACAATATTTGTGCCACAATCACCATATCATATTAATCTTGCGCAACAGAACCACATTACACAATTCTTCTCCAAAACCGAAGACTGCATACATCAGGAAAAACCCAGATCAATCACAGATACATAGAGAATTCTTCACAAAACCAGATCTCAGTCGGTACCTCTTTCTATTTGCAAAACTAGATCTATAAATAGGATTGTGCCGTTACATTGAGGGTCCACTTCTAACTAACTTATAACCGCTAATGACCTATTACAACAAAACTTGGTCAAATAATATTTAAAATATTCAAAGCGGTTATTCTTCCACCCATCGCGCCAATCTGGCCTTGTGCGGTACCACATGAGGTTGTGCAGTTGTTGCAATGCTGCGCAACTCACTTACCCAAAACCCCTGCCAATAGTGTCTAGCAATTTTGGCATGTCAAACTCAATTATCTCTCAAAAATTTGGAGGGAGACATCCTAAAAACTATTCTATATTTACCTTTTTCTTCCTTTATGTAAGGTACGTAATGTAGCAGATCCAAAACAATGTTGATAAAGGCATCCATGATCTGGGAGCCCATATTTAACTCATGAAATTCTTTCTCTTTTTTTTCAAAGAATATTTTAGACATGTACTTTTCCTGGAACATTCCGCAGAAAGTACTTGATCTGATTTCTTTTAATTCATCTCTTTTAGTATGTTTTAGGTCTCTCCACAATATAGCTTCTTTTCCATTTAAGTTGTAAATGGCCAATTAGGATTTCATCTCGTTGGAGTAGTTATGTACTTGGAATTATTTATTCATACCTAGGAGAGGGTGAGCCATCATTTTTATGCCTTTTCTTGCAAGGAGAGGGTGAGCCATCACTAGAATAAATGTGATATTCTTCTTCTTGGAGATCAGAGGTGTGTTCTTCTCCTCCATCTTCCTTTAGACTGCTTGTCCTTCTTTTATAATGATAATTTTCCTTGGATTTTTTTGGTGAATGGGTAAGTTGTCCATGAGGGTTTTTTTAGCACCAGGATTGAAACCAAAGGTTGCGGAAAGGGCTTTCCCCCAAGAAACAATAGAACTACTTTAGACTGCACTTCTGGCCCAGCACAGTCAAAGGGGGATCTCTCATTTTACTTACCAAATTTGCTCGCCCAATATATTCAATCAAGAATAGTCAGGAGGTCAAATTTCTGAATGGGGTAGGTATGTTGTTATAAGGTATAGTTGGGATGATAAGAGAGGAGGACCATTGGGAAATGGAGTCAACAGTCTGGGTATGGAACGTGTTGCAGGAGGTAAGCAATTGCAGAAATTTACAAACAAAGGCAAGATAAACGCCCATCTTTCAATCAGGAGATATTTAGCAGGTGATTAGTGTATGAGAGGAAACAACCCATCACGTAGAGCATCTACAGGATGAATTGTATGTGACTTTAGAAGAAATTCTTTAAAATGTCTAAAAATATAGACAGAGGATAGTATGTATGAATTCCAAACTGTTATACACTTATTTCAAACATGAAAGAAAATAACAAACTGGAATGAAAATAGGATAAAAATTCACGTAAGGAAGTTACATATTGAAAGAAATGACGATCCAGGAAGCTCTTCCATGAAAGATTATCCTTCCCCTACAATTTTATTCATATGCCAGAAAACCAGAAACAAATTCCAATGGGGAGCCTCGGCCCTTGAAAGTTTCCCAACCAACCCCTATCTCCCTCTACAGGGAGTATATTTATACTATCTTAGACCTGAGACTAATCCCTAAAAAAAACCTAAAAACTATTTCCAGTCACAATCAAACACTAACATTTTTAGAATGTGGTACTATTTCCATGATTTTAAAATATTAACCAACATTATGGAGTTTTCGTGCATGGTAATTGGACTAACAACATAGATTTTTCTTCATTCAGGTAACTTGGTATGAAAATGATCGTTATATCACTTGTTGGTGGTCTACCGCTGACTCGGACTGCTCTTGACGTGTCTTTTAGCTTCCTTTGACTGGCCTACCTTCTTTAAACGATGGTGCTCAAAGGCTGAGAAGAAACCCCGTGCTTTGGTGCTCAGCCGTTTTCCAGCTCCTCTCTCGTATAGTAACATGGTTATAGGAGGGGACTGGAAAAAGGGTGGTGATGCATTTGATGATGATAAGAATTCAGAGTAGTTTGTCATTCTTGTATAGGTCTCTACCGCTGATGAGGAGGGTTCTCTCACAGGCCACACAGCTGGGTGTGGGTTTGACCTCCTCCTCACCCCCAGTAAAGTTTTTAAATGGATATTATAGGGGAGGTGATGAGGGCTTCAGACCTCTACTGTCCCAGACCAAGCATTTGCTCCAACATATCTGCCATCATTGTGTATTGGGACTTTGGAGGTCATGACTACAACTGGAGGTGTCGAAGGGATGTCCCTAGGATGTAAAAACCCATGCACATCATAGCCAAAGGTAGGGCTATGTGGAAACATGTGAATCTCCCTAAGTGCTTAACATCTGTGCCCCGGTGGTTTTTGATTTCCTAGTGTAGATAACTAGGACGACAAAGAAACGTAATTTTATGTTCACCAACCATTAGTACCCCCTGTTGAAATAGCTTCTCAAACCACACAGCCATTGCTGCCTGTGAAAGAACTCAAAAATTCTTGTAATTCAACCTTTGTGGTCTATCTCTCACCGTCTACCCATTTCCATGATTCAACATCTTCGAAAGGTGGTGCTATATAGGAAAAGACGAATTGACCTGGAGATGTCTACACACTTGAATACTGGTCATCATAACAATAGAATGTGTGACACCATGGGTGAGGATCTTCTCTTATGATGTTCAGTTATCTTATTGGACATGGATAATAATTTAAGCACTTTCTTGCGTGGGTTCCTAACTACTTTAAAGCATTTGGATCTGACGTTTATTGCCCTTTCGATTATAGTGATGGTGGCTCTTGAGAGGATTCAGTTCACAGCGTCTCTTTGCTCCGTGTAAAGGCCAGATTCGTCACTTCAAAAACCTGAACTTCCTGCTTCCCTACTATTCTTTCTATGTAAGACACGTACAAGACCTATGGATTCAGGAAAGCTGGTGACATTGGAAACAATATTTGCCTTAGGCCTACCACAAATGGCATCGGGGGGGATCAATTAGTCTATCAGGAGGAAAATCATGTATGTGATCATCCCTTCTATTATCATATATGTCATGGATGTGATACCTACGACATTGAGGCCTTCTCAGCCCTTCGATTTGGGTGTCTTTCACATCCCTCGTCCACATTTATTTAACTTTTGCCGCCGATTCCTACTTCCTTTCTCTAGTGAGAAACTCTAGATCACAGTATGTTTCTTATCTATCGATCGAGATCGACCTTTCCTTGTGACCGTCGATCGGAGCAGACCCTACCACTTTTCATGAATTGAGATCTTGACCCTATCCGTGCTAGTTCAAATCGTGAAATGAACCACGATCGCATATCTATCCCCGCCTTTGTCGTGAACGTTGATCTTCGCAGCCGGTACCACTTTTCATGATTTGGAATCACGACTTTATCTGTGCTAGTTCTGAGCGTGAAATAATCTATGGCCGTAGATCTTCTCATACTCTTACCTCCACCATCAAATTCCTTTGTCCTTTAATCCATTTCTCTATTCGAAAAATATCCTTCTTCCACGCACGTTTTCCCAGCAAAACCGCCTGAGGCCGTCGATCGTGCTTCGCCTTGATCTCGACCTTTCATTGCTTGTATCCTTTAACAAGATTCACGAATACCAAACTTAAATATTTCCTCGCATATTTCAGCCTATGGAACCATGCTCTATTGTCGATGTTCTCCGTAGTGATTCTAGATCGTTGATCTATGACACACCTTTATCTCATTTTCGTTGCTACATGTCTTGAACTTTGGAAGGATTTACCACCATAGATCGTGATCTCATATTCATTTGACGGTCTTAGCCAATGGAAACTGTCCATTGGATAACTTGAAGGGTGTTTGTATAATTCTTCATTGAATAGGATCCTTTTTCGAATTCTTCCAAACCCATAATTCAACTGTTGCAAACGGAGTGCTAACATGTTTACTCTTTCCAAGTTCTGGAGTAAGGCTTCATTTATTGCTTTCTTTTCTCTTCTTTCATTCATGTTATCATCTTTAAAGCTGTGTAGGTTTGTTTGTAGACTCTGTACAATGTTCATTATATCGAAATTCAATTCTACCACAAGTTCTTCTTCTTGAGTTGGGGAATTCATGTTCCCTTCTCTACTGTTGTTCTCTTCAATGTCCATCATTTGTACTATTCTTTAAATATGAAATTCAAACATTTAGTAAGAAATAATCTTCTGCTAGTTTACAAAATCACATTTAAAATTTTGGCATATTAATTTATGCAACAAATGTTACAGTAGCACCCGTAAGGTCTCTAAGAGTTTTAAACTTAGCTTTGATACCACTTGTAATGTCCCAAAAATCTGCAAATAAAAAAAAATGTAGGGTCACTATTACTACTAATATCTAAGGGACATCTTATTCTTAACATCGGAATTGTAAAAACTTAATAGGAGCTATACTTGTATCCTGAATGTTCTTATTTGGTATAATAATGTTTTGATTACTTCTTGTTTATAATGAATGTTATTTTACACAACTTAGTCTTTATTTACTAAATGATGAGGCTAACTTACCTCTACATCTAAAGGGAAGGGTTGGTTGGATTTTACCTAACGACTCACTCGTAGAGGTAAGGAAATCCTGCGATTTGGGCTTACTTAGTTCTCCCAAACTAATGCATGATATATACATGTTTATTGCAGGTGTTCCATCCCTAATTGTATTATGCAAGTCTGTAAAAGAAAATGAATTAGAACTGGAACCTACAAGTTCTTTACACCTAAACGGTAAGGGGTTGTGGCATGTTTTTAAAACAAAACAAATAAATGTATGAGGCAAAAACTATAGAAAATGGATTAAAATATAGAATATGGTGGGTGTTAGTTTTCATATTAATTGAGCCCATGTGAAGATTGCATGGCCTTTTCGATGTCGGTGCTAACATAAAACCCATGATAGGGTTTTCAAGGACACTCTTTCACATGATGAATAGTGTTGGAGGATGGAGTGAGCTATATTATTGGGGATTCATTGATATATGTGTAGTCTTAGTGTTTACATGGTTAATTTAAATTCTTGAAATGTATGTGAATACAAATCTTTGGTTTCTAATTGTTACACATTCATTTTGGTGTTTGTTCGTAGCATACTTCTGATGCACCTCTAGTTTTGTTGCATGTTTGATGAGCATGGAGAAACTTTCAACTGTGAAAGTGAGAAGGTTGTCAAAAAAATACCTGGTAACCCGGTAGGAAAGGACCTTCAACCATCTTCTTGGTCGTATGTCGTATTTGGAAGGAAATGGGGTTTTTTGTGTGTAGTTTGTAATGGCTTACTGCTTGGAAAATTCTAGGGTTTTGGGGATAGAACAAAGCTCGGGCTTAATTGTAGATTTTGGGATTTTTTTATTTATAGCCTGTTCAGGTGTTTGTAAGTTCATGCGACTATGGTGGAATTTAACTGTGTAATTAAAATCTTCAGTTTGAAATTTTTATAGTGGTTTTGTTGTTCTATGTTCTCAGCTCTTGGTTGGTTTAATTTATGAAATCGTAGTTAAGTTTTAAGGATGTGTATAATTTTAATGGTGATAGTGATATCTTAAATGGCTTCTCTGTGAATTGGTTTTAGAACTGTGTGTTTCCCTTTAAATTAGGGCTCTGTGTAAACAAGATCATAACTAGAAAATGGGGTTTTAAAAATTGATTAGTTTATTTTGGGAACCTCGTTGCTGAGAGAATTGTATTCTAAATTAATAAGAAGGGTATTGAGATATCAGTGCCATTGCTAGCAATGGAACTATGGTATGCTTACTCGTAAATAGTACTTGGATGTGGATATATTTTGGGTTTACGCCCACGCTATATTTTATGAAATGTTTAGTGTTAATGGGTTTTGTTACCTTTGCTAATTTATATCAATTGGTTATTTCTCTTATGTATAGAAATGAAGGGGAAAAGCCATAGATTTGTATTGTATTTAACTTTTTGATAAATTCTTTGCTATTTGTTTATTTACTTGTTGTATCGAAATGTTTATTTTGTTTTCTGTATCGTATTTTTTATGTGATTTGTTAAATGTTATAATGATAACGCTGTAAGAGTGGCCTTTCATTCTACTAGGGCTGACAATGCGACCCTAACAGTTTCGAATGGGGATTTATTTGGTTTCGTTCGTTTTGTTTTTGTGTAAACTTGTAGAACGTTCTCAGCCATAACTTATGGGTTTTGATGTTTGGTTTATTGTTTTTTATTTTATTTACATGGTTTAAATGATCTGAGTTAATGTTTATGGGATTCGATATTGGATTATTGATATTTTTATTTATTTAACTAGTTTATGAGATCCCTTCCAATGTTTATTTAGTGGTTAGTTTGTTTATTGGATGGCTTGCCATCGTTTGTTTTGATTTAATTATTTTAGTATTTTTAAGTGGTGAATGATGCACATATTTTTATATAGTAAAATAGTGGTGCAGGAACATTGATAATATGTTGGGTTACGATTCCAAGGGACTTTGTCCATGGTCCGTGACTTTGGTTAATTTATGGTTTCTTTCCTTTCAAGAAACGTTAGCAAGATTTCAACAATCGTTATAGGAGTTGTGATTTATTTATTTTGTTGAATCTTTAGATAGTTTATATATTTAAACGTTGGGAATGCTATTGTGCCAACATTTATTAGTTTGTCCTATCCTTTTACAGGATGGATGGAAGATTTTCTCTTCATGGATGACTCCATATTTTATTAAATTGTTTTTAATGTTGAAAGCAGTGACTCCTGTGCATCATTTATGTGGTTTTGATCACCAAGACATTCAATCCCTGGTTCATGATTATGTGTATTCATTTATCCAGTAAAAATGTTTGATTATTGGATAGTCTGTTTACTTAATAGTTATTATTTTTGTTATAGTGGTAAGCCATTGTGATTGTTTAGTATTATTATACTTAATGGTTTTAGCTTTAATATGATTTTATATATCTGCATGAGGAATTTATACATGTGTTGTGTTTATATTCTATGCTTATCTCAATGCTTAGATATATATTTTATAATGTTTGTGGGGATCTAGGGTTTCCTATGTGTGGATTCAAATACTGATTTCTATGTTTTTGTAAAAATGTGTGATCATTTAAATTTTTAAACCTAGTATAAACCCTAACATAAACATAAGCTTTAAAAACTAATTTAACATAAACTTGATAAGAAATTTATCCTAGAATCTGTATAAGGATTTAAACTGAGATTCTAACTTTTCTAATAAATCATCCTAAACAATAATTCATACTGATGAGGGGTGAATTACAACTCCCAATAACAAACCCAATGGTTGTGGTCACAACGTATAAACATAATCAAAATAGAGATAAGATCTTGAAATGTAGAAATCTCTTACTTGCAATTATGAAGCTTGAAATGGATTAGGAAGCTTGCACACTTCAACACCCAGAATTAATAAAATGCTTTCTATCTCTAAACTTAGGAATGATAACCAGATAACTTGAGAACTACCATGTTCCTCGCATGCATGACCTGGAACCATTCTTGGCTCTAATTCAGATCTCCCTGAGCTATCTCCAAGATGCAAGTGATCTAGAACTCCTAAGAGTGAGGTTGTGGCTATTTGGAAATCAGGTTCTGTATAACAGTGCTTGGTTTTGGAAAATTCTCTTCAATTCCACTTAGAAATAATAATCACATCCTTAAGCCTTCTCTTGGCTCTGTTCTCATAAATAATATTTTGGGAAAAGGGAAGTTGGTTTAACTTCACTTAAATCAATATTTTACTATTTTCTTGAAAATAATCTTTAATTTGATTTTAATGTAATATATATATATATATATATATTAACTAGGAACTTTTACTAGTTCCTACTTGAGCTTTAGAATAGAATATTTGTTTAAATATTTTAGTTTATCTTATAATATGTACATAGACTCTCCCTTATTATTTTAGTTACATTTATTTCTCTCTCTCTCTCTCTCTCTCTCTCTATATATATATATATATATCCTCATATACAAATTATATAAACTTTACTTATTATCCTTTATTATTATTCATGCATCATGTATCATAGTTATTTATTTTGATGTTTCCCTTAGTTTATGTTATTTATTTTATCAAGGCCCCAGGTTGGGTTCAGTCAGACAACTAGGTTAGGTAGCTCTAAATCCTCCTTGCATGTTGGATTACCTCGTTTTCATGGTAGTTCTTCGAGTACTTGATGAGAAGTAGATTTGAAATTTTCATTAATTAAATTAAAATAAGTATGATGAGGATCAGTGTTATTCAGAGTATTTCCAACTCAACAAACTTAATTTATAGTAACCCCTTGTGTTATTCATAGCCTGAGCTCAACACTATCAATTGGGAGTTACACTAGTGTAATTTCAGATCCTCTCGCTCAACACTAATACTAGGATGCACTTGTACAATACACCTAGGGATACAATGGCCAAAGATCCGATGCTTTGGAGTTGATTCTCAATATCAAGTTGGAGTGCTCCAGGGGTTATGCCCAACCCTTCCAATCATATAACTCATGTGCTCCAAAGATTATGCTCAACAAAAAATCTCATAACTTATGTGCTCCAGATCTTATGCTCAACACAAAATCTCATAACCCGTGTGCTCCATGGCTTACACCCAACACATCCTATAAATCAATCGTCCATTCAGTCTTCTGCACAATACATCTCAGGTAATTTTCTCAGTATATATATTAGGGCTTGTGGCCAATCACATAATAATAAATCCAGTACATCGAGGCATATGCCCAGTACATCAACATTATTCCTTGTTCATCAGGGCCTATTCCTAGCATATATAATCATATGTATAAGACAACAAAATATGTGCATTCTCTCACACCCAATATATAGACATCAACATAACATCAAATTAAATCATGTGCAGTGGGGCTCATGCCCAATTTAGTTAAGGTCTAAATTCAGGATATTACACCACCCTTCATAAACATGCCAAGGAATCCGCATGGAAAATTCTACAGCAAAAGTGTGTAGTTTCAATAGAAGAATAATAAACCTATGAACCTTGCACCAAAAGGGACTATGAGAGCCCCTAAAGAACCCCTGAAGTGTTTGGAATGTGGAGAGCCCCATTTATGAAGGAAATTCCTACTCCTCAACCAATCAAATAAGGAAGTTCACAACTTGCAAGAATCTCCCATAATTGGGGAAGTTGGGAAAATTTTCTGCCGTATTAATGCAGCCCTTGAGGATAGACAAGAAGATCATGAATATGCAATTGTAGATATTGAAGGTACTATTTAGAACCAAAGGCCTTCTATACTAATTGATCCAAGGGATACTTTAAGTTACATCACTCCTAAAATTATGGAGAACTTCCATCTCACCAAGGTAAGGAATGAAAAACCTTGGCCAGTCAAACTGGCCGCTGGAGCAAAAAGGAAGGTAACTCATTTCATTGCTAATTGTGAAGTTAACATACAAGATCCTGTGACTAGTATTAATTTGAATATTTTTCCTCCATGATTATATGATATGATTATTGCAATGGATTGGTTAGAAAAGTATAAAGTAGTATTAAATTGTTTTGATAAAAACTTTACTTATGTGGATGAGGATCAAATTGTTAGGAAGATAGAATGTATTAGTAAACATGTCTCCTTAATACAAATTTCTGCCATGCAATTAGATAAGTTTATGAGAAAGGGATGCAATATTTATGCGGTGCGGGTCACTAACCTGCTCCTTAATCAAGGCCAAACACATGTAAAATACCACAGAGTATTAAGTGAGTTTATGGACGGATTTATAGAAGAGATACCATGACTACCCCCTCAACAAAAAATATATTTCTCCATTGAGATTGTACCTAGGTCTATGCCAGAATCTAAGATACCTTATCAAATGAGCATCCCTGAGTTAACAGAATTGAATTTTTAGTTAGAAGAATTGCTAGATAAGGGTTACATCAGACCGAGTGTGTCGCCTTGGGGAGCACCAGTTTTAGTTGTTAAGAAAAAGGATGGGACTTTCAGACTTTGCATAGACTACAGACAACTAAATAAAGTAACCATCAAGAACAAGTATCCTCTGCCTCACATTAATGACCAGTTTGATCAAATATGGGGAGCTAAACTCTTCTCCAAGTTAGACTTGCAATCTGGTTATCACCAAATCGGGATTAAGGAAGAAGATGTTGATAAAACAGCTTTCAGGACCCTATATAGACACTATGAATTCGTAGTAATTCCTTTCATCTTAACCAATGCCGCTACTACATTCATGTGTCTAATGAATATTATTTTCAACAAGTATCTAGATCAATTTGTGTTAATATTCATTAATGATATCCTGATCTACTCAAAGATAGAAGAATAATATCAACAACACTTGAGAATTGTGCTACATACCTTAAGAGACCATCAACTGTATGATAAATTTGAGAAGTGTGAATTCTTTAAAAGATAAATTAAGTACCTAGGCCATGTCATCTCAAAAAATAGGTTTGTGGAAGATCTACAAAAGATAAAGGCTATTTCAGAATGGCATGCGACTAAATATGTCGTTGACATTCGTTCCTTCATGGGACTCACCGGTGAGCACCGAAGATTCATCCAAGGATTCTTAAAGATAGCCTATCCCATTCTTCCTTACAAATGAAAGGATTAAAGTTTGTATGGTCCTCAAAGTGTCACGATAGTTTTGAAAATCTAAAAACATTATTGACCATGGCTCGGGTATTAAAGGTGGATGACCCCTATAAAGACTACATCATCTGTAAAGATGTTGGTAAGAAGGGATTGGGGGGAGAATTATCTCTTGAAGGGCATGTCGTATGTTACAAATATCACAAATTGAAAGAACATGACCGAAATTATGCAGTACATGATACAGAATTGGCAACGACAGTGCATGCCTTAAACATGTGGCATGACTACTTGTTAGGGAAGAAGTTCCTTTTATTGACACACAACACCTACATAAAGAATTTGTTTAATCAGCCTGGACTTAATGCTAGGAAAGCAAGATGGATGACCTTCTTAAGTGAATTCAAATTTGAAGTAAAGCATATCAAAGGTAAGGAAAATATGGTGAGTGATGCACTAAGTTGAAGAACTCACGAAGTGTATGAGATCACTTTGAGCCAACGGGAAAGTGATATGTTGAACATAATAAAAACAACTAGCATATGAGATGTTGAGTATGTAAATTTATTGAACAAGCTACAAAAAGACGAGGTGAATTTAAATGGGACAGAATTCAATGTCGAATAGAAAGGGTTAATTTGGTTTGAGAGAATATAAATGATTGATGTTACAGATTTAAAGTTGTTAATTTTAAATTATATGCACAAACCTCCTTATGTAGGACACCATGGTTACCAAAATATGATAACAACCCTTAGAAAGAAATTATTTTGGCCCAAGTTAAAGGAAGATTTAATTAATTATCTAACTAAATCTTTGGAATTTCAACAGGTGAAGGTTGAACATCAACATCCATCAGGTTTGTTACAACCTATGCCAATTACTGAATGGAAATGGGAGGTGATATCCCTGGATTTCATCACAGGTTTTCCATTAACATAAAAACAACATGATTTAGTTATGGTTGTAGTAGATAAGTTAAGCAAGTCTTATCATTTTATTGCTGCGAAGTCAACTTATAAAGTTGTCAATGTTGCAAACATATTCCTGAAAGAGGTATTACGACTTCATGGAGTACCGAAGATGGTAATTTATGATTGGGATGTTATGTTTACATCAAAATTTTGGAAATCATTATTTGTAGGGTTAGAAACTGAGATAAATTTCAGCACTAGTTATCACAACGGAAATTATGGACAACAC
>LPNX010730815.1:0-144609 GCA_001517045.1 Pseudotsuga menziesii | reverse complement strand
ATATGTAGTATAATATATAGTAGGATCACTAAAAGAACAACTTCCAAGCATAGAAATAATAGGCACGATATTCTGACCTGGGAAACCATGAGGGATAAAACACAACAACCTTATGATAGAGATATTTGTTCAAAGTACAACATAGATTCAAATATATAGTAGTCACATATATAAGAATATCTATAAACCCAAAGAACAAAGGAGAAACTCCTGCAAAGATAGGGAACCCCAGAAAATACTTCTTCTAACTGGTAGCGATCTTCTTCCTTGTGTGAAGTGAACTTGGTTGGGTGAAAATGAGTGATGCACCTTGTTATTTATACTTGAATTTATGTTTTCTTGTTCACTTTAACCAGGGACAACTTGCACACTTAATTCGGTCTAACTTGTCTTTTATGCATAAAAATCAGCGTTTATTATTATATTTTATAATGCCAACTTCGTGAGGATGCCTCACACAACTACTACTTCAACAATCCCTCTTACCCAGAAAAGAATCATCATGCTATAATACCGCTTATGGATATCATTTGTAAATCAAAACTATCTCTAACATCTCTATATCATAAGCAATTTCTTATAACATAGTATCACTAGTCCATCAAGACGTTTCAACAACTCAACCCAGTCCATCAGGGAGTCAATATGCACCAAGTCAACCATGTCCATTGGGGATCATACATGTAACAACTAAACTTATTCTATGAAGGGGTCAACAACTCAACCCAGTACATTGTTGGTCCACATACACGAGATCAATCCATTCAATTAGAGAGCCTACATGTAATATGCGCTAGTATGCACCAGTTACATGCATCAGTCTCTCCACCCCATCACAGGGTGTCTTTGAGATCTCCCCATTCCATCTAAGAGTGTCTAGGATAATGAATTAAATTTCTCCATCACATCACATAATGTCTAATATATCTCCCCACTCAGTCATAGAGTGTCTAAGAGAATTTGTTTGTCTCCCCATCCCTTCACAGGATGTCTGATATATCTCCCACTCGATTACAAAGTGTTTGGTAGAATGCAGTGGCCTCTCCACCCGTTCACAAGGTGTCCAATAGATATCCCCACTCTATCATAGATTTTTTGAGAGAATGTTGTGGCCTATCGACCCCTTCACAGGGTGTTTTAGAGATATCCTCACTCCATCATAGAGTGTTTGGGAGAATGTAAAGGCCTCTCCACCCCTTCATAGAGTGTCTGAGAGATTTCCCCAAAACGTCATATATTGTATGAGACAATGCAGTGGTCTCTTTGCCCCTTCACAGGGTGTCCAAGAGATATCCCCACTCAGTCACAAAGTGTCCCAGAGAATGTAGCTATAAAATCATCCTTCCCTCTCAACAAGGGAGTTAACATGGGACTAATATCCCCACTCCATCACAGAGTTACCAGGAGAAGGTATGGGCCCATTTTCAGTCATCTATGGACTATTCTCCCACTCTATCATAGAGTGTTTGGGATAATTCATGTTGAAATATTGTAACTTCGAAGAATATTATATATGTATTTCCTTGTGGTCCCCGATGGTCCTACCGGGAGAACCACTTGTATTACTTTGTACCCCGATGCTCCTAATCAGAAGAACTAATAAGAGTCATGAGGTGGTCCCCTCTAATTGTAAAGGTGGGTCATTAGCACCCCAATGTGGTTACTTGAGAATACATGCGTAACTCGAGCCTACATGATTAACTCGTTCCTACATGACAGATGAGTTAACTTAAGTGAACGGATGAATATAAATAGAGGTGTAGTGCTCCTCATTTGTAACACACACTCTCACTTGAGTAGCGCACTTGTGGAGGAGAGAAGTAGCTGGAGAAGGAGGAGGATCATGTTTTTGATCTCCTTGTTGGTTTTAACTTTTTACCTTTTTGGGGCATCTATATTGAGGAAGCTTTTGCTGGGTTTTTCCCTTTGGGGTTTTCCCAGGATAAATTTGTCTTGTTCTTGTGATACTGTTTCTTTCAGTGATCCTGTTTATAAGCTTTTGTTATGAAAAATGAAATGATATACTGATGTCTTAGCTAAGCATATGAAAATTCAACATGGTATCAGAGCTAACCTGAATAGGACAGCTTTCACAAGATATAGAAGCTAGGTCTTCTTACTTTTTGGTTCTCTCTCCACAATCAATCAGCAAAATAAGGCTAGGCTGACTCTCCATTGAAGGATGCATCTTTTTGTCGAAGCGGAATTCGATTCCGAGCATTTTCAGTTTTCGGTGCAGGAAATTAGGGCTTCTTACTAAAGAGGAATTTTTTAGTGAGCCTAGCATAGGATTTATCTCCTCATCAAAATCGAAGTGTAGAGACCTATATTAATATTTTTGGTTGGGTGAAACTCTGGGAAAGTCAAACCCTAGATTTGACCCCAAGCTAGAAAAACCCTAAATACTAAAACTGCTACATTTTGGTACATTCGATATATACCAAGATTGGCGAAGGATCGGGAGCTGAAAAATGTAGAAACCTAATATAAAATCCTGATGTACACTGTATCCAAAATTCAGCCTCATATTCGCTATATTCTTGGCAATATGATCTGTCAAAGTTAGGGTTCCAGCCTCCTCCATAATTCATCCCTAAACAAGACACCTGGGAAAAATTGATATAGCGTGGGCTATAGAGGTCCAAATTAAATTACTAAATATGTTCCAGAAATAGCATGGACTTTAATTTATTTTCTCCTAATTTTAGAACCAGAAGATAAAACAGTGACACGTGGCAGACTGTACAACTTCACTATTCTGAACAGTCCTGAAACAGGTCACCTTGGGAAAATGATCATAAATCCCAATTGGTAAAACCAATTCTGATTAAACCTATTTTGTTGGATCCGTTACATTCTAGTTTACCTCAGTGTGAAATTTTAGACACAGAGGATCTGTAATTTTTGAGATATAACAGAAGCAGTGACAAGTATTTCTGCAGAAGAAGTTTGAAAACTAGGGCTTCCTATTCCGAGAGCTTTCCTCCACTGTTTTCATAAAAGGAATACATTGGACAGATCCATTTGAAGAGATATATATTTCTATCCAATCAGATCTAAAATATTCCAAGTTTTGAAAATTAGGGTTTCACTGACAAACCCTAGATCAACCGGCTCCGAAAGCAGGACGGACACCTCAAATCGGTAAGATCTAATCTTTTGCTTTTTGAATTTGAGGTTCTCATTTCAAAGTGATATATCACATCAAATTGTTGATAAGCTTGGTGAATTTGAAAAATTCCAAGAATGGAAGTATTTGATCTCTTTGAAGAAAATGAATTGGACACCTACATGAGTAGAGAGGCCCTAGTTCCATACAGAGATGAGGCTCAAATCCTTACACAAGAAGAACTTGATCAAGGCCAAGAAGATCATTATTGATTCAATCATGGATCAAATTGTACCACAAGTGTCTTCCCTAAAGACACCGAAGATGTTTGATTCCTTGACCAAGCTATTTGAAGATAAGAACATAAATCAGAAGATGGATTTAAGAAAATAGTTGAAGAATGTGAAGATCCAGAATGCAGAACATCTTGAAGTAGTAGAAAAAGAAGCGGAGAATGCAGAAGTGGTGATAGCCACCTTGAATGGTCTCCCAAGATCATGCGATTCATTCATATGAAGAATGTATGCTAGAAGGAAGTGATTACTTTCAGTTGACTTTGGGAAGAAGAAGAAGCTCGACTCATAAGAAGAGAAGAAGAAGATGGGAGCAATTGAAGATCAAGCTCTCACCATTCAAAGAAGATCCCTTAAGCGATGAGGAATGTGAAGAACTCAATTTTTGAAGAACCTCTTATCCATATTATCATTTAAATAAGAAATGATGATTTCATGAATGAAGAAGATGATGAAGCAGATGGAGTTTACCCACGAAACAAATAAAAGATAAGTATTCAATTGTCACTTCATGATATTGTTTTGTTATACATTTGATTATATTCAGTTGATGTGTTATGCATGATAGATTGTTTGCATTAATGAATGTATACCTCTAATATGCATGTGATTTGTAAGTAGCTCATGGTGCTCTCCATTGCTACTTATCTAGAATGAAGCTGCATTGATGACATATTGGATTAGTGCACAATCTCAATAATGTCATGATAGATATGGAAGGCATCTAGAAAGTTTATGTGAGATATGGATGAATGTTGTATTGGCTAAACAGTTGCATGATGCATAAGAATTTTTCGGTATGCATATGTTTTACAAAATAGTTCTAACCATGTAGCTGGTGCATTTGAATTGTAGGGAAGGTCCTGTACAACCTCCTCCAAGAAGAATGAGACTTGTTCTGAAGAACAAGTGATGACAATTCAAGATTCACTGCAATAAAATCCGAAGCTCCCAGCGTCAGAGACACCATGATGGAAGAAAGAGCTTCAGAGAGCGGTAGATCTACCTCGAAGGATGAAGACCACCATGGGTACGAGAGATAACTCAAGATGAAGAAAAGAATGCTATGAAAGAAGCTATGATCAAAGAATAATAGTTGATCACGGGGAATGATGTATACGATATGATTTCGAGACATAAAGGGAAGTACATAGTATCCTCCATATGGATCCACAAGAACAAGTGTACAAAGCAAGGTTCGTGATTTGCCTCAGAAAGAATAGACTATGGCATGACATACTCTATTGACCAGTATATATCAAGCATAGAACCACTTGTACAGAATGAAGAGGGAAGATGATACTGCACTTCAGGGGGAGTGACTACAAAAGATATCTGAGTTTGATATGGTATGACATGATGGATAGCTTCGTGATGGATCGAGACTTTACCAAGAGTAAAGTGGGTTCCAACCTTCAAGGTTGAATGCAAAATACTAGGATATGTTGATGACCTGACAAGATGAACTCATGGAAGATGTTATGATGAAATAATACTAGAATAATGTTTGGATATAGTACTCAAACTAGAAAGTAAGAATGTGGTATCTTCCAAATGGAATTGCAAGATAAAATATGTTGATGATAGAAGTAAGGAAAGACTTGTGGCTAGAGGTTTCTATCAGAAAGAGGGAATTAATTCTAAAGAGACACTTACTCCGGGAAGTAAGGTACACTTCCTTTAGAACTATCATGGTAGTTTCTTCCATGATGAAGTAAAGACAAGACTTCCTCAATGGAATGATTGAGGAAGAGTTTTACATCGAATAGTCACAAGGATTTGAAGTCAAAGACAGATGGACTCACATATGCAAGTTGAAGAAGGCCCTCTATGGCCTGAAGCAAGCTCCCAGAGCTTGGTATGGAAGAATAGATAATTTCCCAATGAGCATGGGCCTTGCCAAGAGTAAAGTCGATCCTAACCTTTACTACAAGGTTGTAGAAGATGAACATGTCATCCTGTTATTATATGTGGATGACTTATTCTTGACATTGAATGAGAAATAGATCATGGAAAGCAAGAAGAAACTAGCAGAAGAATTTGAGATGAAAGACCTTGGGTTAATGTATTATTTCATAGGTCTGGAAGTATGGCAAAGTTCATAAGGAATCTTTCTCAACTAGGGAAAGTATGCGGTAGAGATATTGAAGAGATTCAATATGTTGGAATGCAAAGCCATGGCCACACCCATGGACTCCAACCTGAAGCTGTTAGCTGATGACTCATGAGAGTTAGTGGATGTGACTCACTATAGACAGATCATTGGGTCATTGATGTACTTGAAAAATACCAGACCAGACATTTGTTTTTCTGTAAACACCTTAAGTCAATATCTTGTTCAACCAAGACGACTTCACCTAGTAGCTGCAAAACATGTGATGAGATATCTGAAAGGGACTATAGACTTTGGTCTATACTATGATGGTAGCCATGAGTATAGATTGTATGGATACACAGATGTAGATTGGGATGGAAGTATCTCAGACAGGAAAAGCACATAAGGTAGATGCTTTTGTTTGAGGTCTACTATGAGTTCATGGTTTAGCAGGAAACAGTCCAGTGTTTCTCTTAGCACGGTTGAAGCAGAATACATAGCAGATTGGTCTACTAAGTTGTGAAGCCGTATGGCTTCAGAAGCTGATATCAGGTCTCTTTGACCTGAAGATGGATACTACAATGATTCTATGTGATAACCATAGTTGTGATGAAAAAGAACCCTGTGTTCCGACGTAACACATAGAAATCCGGTATTTATACATACAAGATAAGATGCAGATGATGATACTGTAGATGCAGATGATGGTGATTCAGTATTTCTATACTAAATATAGAGATGATGATGTTTTAGTATTCCCATACTGAAGATATAGATGATGATGATTTCAGTATCCCCATACTGAAGATATAAATGATGATGATTTCAGTATTCCCATACTGAAAATATAGATGATATTTCAGTATTTACATACTATAGATGTAGATGATGGTGATTTTGTATTTATATACTGAATATAGAGATGATGATGCTTTCAGATATAGATGATGATGCTTTCAGTATTCACATACTGAAGATGTATATGATGATGGTTTGGATGATGATGTACTAACGAAGCCTTTGCCTCGAGTAGAGTTCGAACACTTTCGAGACAAGCTTGGTGTTGTTCGGAAAGACCTTCCTCGAAAGGGGGAGTAGTGATGTTGCAGTGGGATTGTATCATCCCTGGGAATTTTCCATAAAGTGATCTGGAGACCTCAGTCATCGAGAATGAAGAGGGATTTTGTCATCCCAGTACATCTTTCCACAATAGATCCGGTGACCTCGGTCCTCGAGAACATGGTGGGATGGTATCATGCTTGGGCACTTTCCCTGAAGTGATCTGGAGACCTCAGTCTTCTAGAATGAAGAGGGATTGTATCATCTAAGGACATTTGTCCATAATAGATCTGGTGACCTCGGTCCTCGAGAATGTGGTAGGATTGCATCATCCTTGGACATCGTCCTAAAGTGATAGGGATTGATTCTCCCGTAATCAATACGGTGGCTTCGGTCCTCGAGAATGTGGTAGGATTGCATCATCCTTGGACATAGTCCTAAAGTGATAGGGGCTGATTCTCCTGTAATCAATATGGTGGCTTCAGTTCTTGAGAATGTGGTAGGATTGCATCATCCTTGGACATAGTCCTAAAGTGATAGAGACTGATTCTCCCGTAATCAATCTGGTGGCTTCGGTCCTCAAGAATGTGGTAGGATTGCATCATCCTTGGACATAGTCCTAAAGTGATAGGGACTGATTCTCCCGTAATCAATCCAGTGGCTTCGGTCCTCGAGAATGTGGTAGGATTGCATCGTCCTTGGACTTATTCCTAAAGTGATAGGGATTGATTCTCCCGTAATGAATCCGGTAACTTCGGTTGTCGAGAATGTGGTGGGATTGTATCATCCCTGGAATTTAAGTCCAAAAGTGATCCAAAGACTTTTTGTCTTTGAGTTTTGGATTGTAGGTTGTAGCTGATGATGATGATGACATACTGATCGAAAGATCAGATGTTGCTGATGATGATGATGTTCTCTGAAATATCAGAAGTTGCTGTTGATGATGATGTTCTCTGATCGAAAGATCAGAATATGATGATGATGATGTTTTCTGATCAGAAGATCAGAAGTTGCTTATGATTATGATGTTGCTGCTGATGATGATGTTTTCTGATCGAAAGATCAGAATGCGATGATGATGATGATGTTTTTGATCGAAAGATCAAAAATGTGATGATGATGATGCCATATTATCAAAGTATGATGATGATGACAGATCAGAATATGATGATGAGTTGATGTTAGAGTATGATGATGTTCGGTTGATGATGTTTCTCATTGAAAGATTAGAGGCTGATGATAATGATGATTCTAATTGAAAGATCAGAGTATGATGATGATGATATTTTGGTGTTGATATTTTGATGATGATGATGTTGATGTTTTCATGATGATGTTTCTGATTGAAAGATCAGAGTATGATGATGATGTTGTTGCTGATCGAAAGGCCAAAGTGTTGAAGAAGATGTTGCTGATCGAAAGGTCAAAGTGCTGAAGATGTTGCTGCTGATTGAAGAGTCAAGATGCTGAAGATGTTTCTGATCGAAGCGGTCAAAGTACTGATGATGCTGAAGACTAAAGATTGAAGATGAAGACTACATGATGTTGAAAAGATTCCAATGATTTATAGATGTATCACCCTAATGATGTTGATTATGTCCTCTATCTCTCTTCTATTATTGTTGTTGTTGATGTTGTTATAGAATACCTTTTTCATTAAGGGGGAGTGTTGAAATATTGTAACTTTGAAGAATATTCTATATGTATTTCTTTGTGGTCCCCGATGGTCCTACTGAGAGAACCACTTGTATTACTTTGTACCCCGATGCTCCTAATCAAAAGAACTAATAAGAGTCATGAGGAAGTCCCCTCTAATTGTAAAGGTGGGTCATTAGCACCTTAGTGTGGTTACTTGAGCCTACATGTGTAACTCGAGCCTACATGATTAACTCGAGCCTACATGACAGATGAGTTAAATTAAGTGAATGGATGAATATAAATAGAGGTGTAGTGATCCTCATTTGTAACACACTCTCACTTGAGTAGCACACTTGTGGAGGAGAGAAGTAGCTGGAGAAGGAGGAGGATCAGGTTTTTGATCTCCTTGTTGGTTTTACCTTTTTACCTTTTGGGGCATCTATATTGAGGAAGCTTTTGCTGGGTTTTTCCCTTTAGGGTTTTCCCAGGATAAATCTGTGTTGTTCTTGTGATACTGTTTCTTTCAGTGATCTTGTTTATATGCTTTTGTTATGAAAAATGAAATGATATACTGATGTCTTAGCTAAGCATATGAAAATTCAACAATTCAATGCCCCATTCTGACTCATCTACTTTGATCCAAGCCATGTGAATAATATTGGGAGAATGTTTGCTTGATGTTGCATACATCCATCTTCAAAAATGGAACATATGGAACATGTGGGCCAAATATTCATTTGCATGGGTATTGTGGTGTACTGATATCTGTCATTCATGCACACAACCTCATAATAATTTCCATGTAATGAATGTATACAAATATTCCCTTTATAGAGAATGTAGTATTTTTTTACAAGAAGGAAATGTTTTGGGAAACACTCCTTGCATTGGCTCTCAACCTTGAGATTTTTTAGAAGTTGAGACATCAACATAGTATGAAATATTTTGATGCCTAGACTCAAAATTGAATTCCTTGGAAAATATTGAAATCCAAGTTTTTATTGGATAACCTAAACAAGCTGATATTTGATCAAATCAAGGACATTATCTCAAATCTATGTTGACAAAGTCAGGCACAAAGCTTCTAAATATAGATTTAAATTTTAGAAATGAATAATAGATTGGATTGAGAAGAATATCTTGCACCTGTACTAATCCATTCATCATATTAATACTAAGCATAGAGTCACTCATCAAATGAATCTTCTAAACTCTTTTTCTGATAACCTAATATAATATCAATTTTAAAGCTAGCAATTTGCTTTGTTGTTGGTACTCTCCCAATATTTGCCATTAACATTATAAAATGTGAGTTTAAAAAGTTTCGAATACCACCTGTGCCTCCCACAAAAGTCTCCCCTTGGTTTGTCCCATCGAGATAAGCCCATGGAAAAAAAATTTCAATAATTTATCGGACCACCACTCTCTTTCCTTTCACTAATGACTTTTGTTTAAATATTTCTATGATGCTTAGGATTTGCATTTCTATCAATTGTGAGACGTTAAACTTTTTTTCTCAATTTTATTAGTATTGAAACCCACTGGGGTGTCATGTCAAGATGGACAATACAAGATATATAGCATGCCTTGGGGAGGTTTGATCCTAAGTGAGGAGGGCCATAGTATACCATGAGACGTTAAACTTACCATCAAATATTTCACCATTCTTTTCCAGCCACACCCTGTAGGTACATAGTAAAATTAAATCTCTATACTTTTTCAATTTTATGTTCTCACACACAAATTTTAAGCAGACATTGATAAATACCCCAACTCATAAGCCTTCAACACAAATACCTCTTTCTAATTCTACCCATACAACAATAACAAAAATCACTCAATATACAAATGACATGTGATTTCTTTTCTTACCTTACATATTGGGCACCTTCTATATTTTTCTCTACATATAATCCCAAATAAGAACTATATTATTGAGCATTAGACACATAAAAATCCAGGTCTTCATGCGGAACTTGAATTTCAAAATTATTGAGTACCACCAACATAAATCCTACTCAAGCTTTGCTTCCCTTAATATTTTGCAACACAAGTCCTAGACTATGTTGTATTACAAATTTGAAACAAATACATATGAATTCTAAGAAGGGTAGGGATACTGTACTCTGGTACTTGTACTTGTATGGAGAGGTCCAAATCTTGTTTATTAGATAAATCCTAGACAAAAAAGGGACCAAATATGGGGAAAATTGGGGTTGAACATGATAACCATGACATAAACATCCAAAAAAACCACACTTATGAAACCCTGTTAATGTTTCTTTTGTCAATCCTTTCTCAGTTGGACTTAGTCAATAAAAGTTATGGCAATATTATGAACTTAAGGAAATCAATGTTTTTGATGTAATTATTGGGAGAAATATCAAGAATTGTGTGTCTGAAGATCCTGAACCTATAGGTTCATGCCATAGTTTCCACAAAACATGTTTACTATTTGCTTCGTTCCCTCCTAAAATGACATTTGCAGTCGAGATTGGCCTCCACTCAGAAGATAATTTCCTTATTTCCATTTCTCCCCTCCTCTAGGGGCTTCTAGAGATTGACAAAGGATGACGCTGCTTCTGACCATAGACCACTTGCAAGTCCTTCCAAACCCATCGATGTTGCTAGTATAGAACCCATCTCAACACTTAGTTGTATGCATCCAAAATGCAACAATAGGATCCCCACTCTCGACGTCGGCACACTACCCATTATAGCTCCCCTTCTAGTTCTTAAAGTTCTTTCAGACATATTACTATTTCAAGTTTTCCTCATTCGTCTTCGGATGTTAGGACAGACATTTCCAGTGTGTACCATGATATACTCGCTATTTTTGGATCATAGATCCCAAATCCACTCTCCTTGTATATTTCTTTCCCTATTTAGACAATGCATCACAACCTAGGAATTAACATATAGCCCATAAGCCATAAATGAAAATATTGTTGATGATGACTTTGATGTACAACATGGTCCAACGCAGATGCATTAGCCCTCTATGTTAGGAGCTAACAAGGACAAAATTACATTATGGGATAGTTGGAGTTCCCATCGATGAATAGAGTGAGAGAGGGACCATATTGTAAAGAAGAAACCTTAGATAGTTCTTCACCTTCCCTATATCTAATAACGAATAGGGAGGTTGAATTTTGGTTTGATGCCCTCTTGGATGATATGTCTTTTTATTGATTGTGTTCTCTCTTCGGATGAAAAAAATAGATAGATTGTAATTCATATTTTGACTCCATCATTCTCTAAATACCCCCTAAGACGTTCTAATTTCAACAAACGATATATCCTTCTAGATTGAATACAACCTAGTTTTAGTCTCCAAACATTTGAAGGTATCTAACACATTTCTCCAAGGAAAAAAACATCAAGATTGTTGCAAAACTAAACTCTACTATGGTCTTCACAATAACATCAAAAATACATTAAAAACAATTTATATGAATTTAATAAAAGTAAAATTCTGTCTACTCACTAACACCTAGATTATATCACTAACACCTAAATTACATCTGATAACACCACCAAAAAAACCAAAAGGTTTGTCCTCTCCCACCACTAAATTTGAAATTACAATTACATTCCCATGCTTCTTTACTTGACCATAGTAGCTTAAATATATATTATTATATATTTATAAACTAAACCAACAAAAAGACATATATATATATATATATATGGACACATAAAAGAAACCATCAAGATAAAAAAAAACCAAAATATGCATTTTAGAAGCCATAACTTTCCAAGATAAGGTGTTATAGCTTATTTTACCAGACATGGTTGATCACATATTTATGGCCTTCCTTGTCCCTCTGTAGACTCTTTAGACCCCATGGACTTATATTATACTTTTATGTCCCAATATCATCCCTAAAAAACACCTGTCTATTGTTGTATGCGAATTTTAAACCCATACTCACATGTACATGCGACTTTTGACCTCAAACCCGCATACATCGGGACATGTGCATAAATCCAAATATTTTTGGAGTTTTCCTCATATGAGTCCGAAGATCCTAACTCTTGGCCTTCCATATGGCTTGAGATATCTCAGATTCGACCCTCCATTACCATTTTGGAGTGCTATATAAGGAACCCCTTGGAGACATTGAAGGGAGAGTAATTGAAGAGCAAAGAAACTATAGTCCATTGTTGCCTCAGCTTGCTTATACTTGAGTCTACATCCCTTTGTCCCTTTGGAGTAGTTTTTTATTCCCAAGATTTATTTTTCTTTGTGAGATTGCTATCAATATATGGAGGATTGAGGTGGTGGAGGCCCAGGTGGAGGACTCAGTTTCTCCGGTTTGTAGACGTGTCGACAGAGGTTGTCACTATTATAGTCTCTGATTTTATTAATAGAAATATATTTTCCTGCCAAATTATGTGCATTTGAATATGAATATTGAATCCATGGATGTATTTATGCTTATACATTGTTGAATATATATGCTAGAGTAGGTCTAACACATCAATATAGAGCATTCGTGTCTTGTTTGTTGTTGTTGAGAGCGAATTTCTGATACACGTGTGAACTGGAAAAGATGAAAAGGGATCTACTTCAACCATCCAGAACAAGGTACGATTTGGTATACCTTAGTGTTATATGTTTGGTTTCTCTTGCATATTGAGAAATATTGATTTATAGTGTCAAGTTGTCTGTTTTGGTACCCCTAAGCCATACGAAGTTTCTCCCCGTAACAGAATTGGTGACCATACTAGGGAGGTTCCTAGTTGCTTCTCTTTGGGGTTTTGGTATTCAATGTACTTGAATTTCTCTTGATTTCTCTGTTTTTGTGCTGGGTCTGGGGCCATGTTTTCCTAGTAGGGTCATAAAAATGTAAATTTGATCTCAGCTTGTCTCTTTACCCTATTTTTATTCTTTTTTCTTCCTGTACGTGGGTTTAGTTTTCACAGTCGCATATACACGTGGGTTTTCCTTGAAATTCACATATGTACCTTGTTTTACTAAGAAAGTTATGTATTCCTTAATTTTTAGCATCAGTTGAAGGATTAAGTGTTGCTCAATGAGTTTTGATGATTCTTGAGTCTTATTGGATGCTTTTGGTGTCTGTAAACACCCTCTGTTTCTGACCAGAGACTTCTTTTAGTTTATTTTTTAAGCTTTGTTCTTGTCATTCATTTATTCATTTATTTGTTTTTTTTTAGGATTAGTGCATTAGGTCTCTTTTACCTTAGTTCCTTGCTTGGTTATTTTTTGTGAGTGGTTGTAGGGTCTGAGGGTTGTAGAGTCATTTATTTCTTTCATATATCATTTATTTAAAAAAAAATTAGAAAAATATTTTTTCTTTTGCATACTTATGCATCTCTTGCATTTTTCATTGGCACGGTACTTGCTTTAGGTTTTCTTGTTTAATTATAGACATATTTTCATTTAGGAATGACTGCAATTACATTTTAAGGAAAAATCTTGCATCTCACGTAGTGGCATACCCTTTTTTTCATTATACACAATTGCACTTGGCATTGTTTGTAGGTGTGCATATTTACTTCACTGCTGAGTCATAACTTCATTAGTTGCATGACCATTTCCCTTTGACTAATCATAGCCAATTAAAATCAATGCTTGATAAAATGAATTGCACTGTTTACTTTTATGGGGTGCATCAAAAAGATTAGGTTGTAGGGTCTTGGAATAATTCATTATGAGTTAATTCTCCAAGACCACTAAAAAAAACAAGTAGGTGTTTGTCTAGGTGATAGTGTGAAACCCTTGCTATAATTAGTGTTTCTCAGGATGCTCCTCTTACATGGGAGTTAAGCATGAGGCAGTGCACAAAATTGTGATTGGGATGACCCCTAGTCACTTTCTGTGAGCAGTGGAGATATTTCCAAGATTGTATTCATATCTGGGGGGCTTTGAGTTACCATCCGTGCACCCTTGGGGTACTGGTTTGTGCTTTCAGGATTCCATCTTTACTATCGTTCCCATACAATCGATCCTACCTACGACTATACTCCTAAGCATTGGTTATATTGAGGTGACCTTAGTTTCCTTACCTAGGTATTGAGGGGGTATTTGGATAGGTTATTTTTTAGGTGTCTTGGCCAGGTAGGGGTCGGAGAGCATAGTCACAATATGCGTTGAATCTAAGGAACATTATAATTGCTTAGGAACCTCCTCTTATTATGTACAGGAGTCTCAAGCCTCTTCAAGGCGAGACATACCCGCTTCATTTAGGAGATCACATATCCTACCCTTGGTTTGATTATCTTTTGGATTTATATTTTCTTAAGTGTATGATTTGTGCACGCTATATTTCTTAGGGTTGCATAGTTATATCAAGTATTTTATTTTTGTTGAGTCATTGTGGATCTAGGTGCGACACTTCACCATTCTCGCCATTTACCAGGACTTTCTCCTTCTACGTCTCCTCCTCCTTTGGGATAGAGAACTAGATAGTCCAAGTGGACTCATTCTCACTTTGATTCACACACCATGGATGACCATGAGCCTGAGATCCTAGAGATACCTGATATTCCTCATCCCATATGAGAGGATGAAACTTCAAGCACATATGTTATTCCATTGGGATCTGACCATTCTATATCTGGGACATCTCCTGATGATATTTCACAATTTCTAGTCTACATGCATGCATGCCATCGGTATTTCTTGCGTAGTCCGAACCATGAGACTCACCATGCACCCAATAGCACTAGCACTATTAGGTATGGAATGCCTAATATTCCTGAGACCGTTCTGACATCCCATGTTGGATCAGGTGTTTAACCTAGTTTTACGCCTGGGGGAACTTCCATTCCTTTCCATACGAAGAGGTTTGGCAGCACTAGTCACATTACACCTTCCATCCCTACGGTGGAAGTTTCTTCACACACACATCCTAGGCCTAGCACTAGTGTTCCTGTTGGAAGGGATTAGGTTCTCCCACATTGTCTAAATATTCAAACATGTTGATTGCATTTGATGGACTATCATTTTGGCCGCATGGTATACTTCCTTCCCTAGAGGTCCAATTGGGGGGGAAGACTATTGTGATCGAGGTTCAAGTGGTTGATGAGCCCCTCGACTACAATATTTTACTTGGTAGGAATTGGACGTACAATATGCAAGTTGTAGCCTCTTCCCTATTCTGAATGGTTTGTTTTCCTCTCGATGGTAAGATTTTTACTATTGATAAAAAAAATATCTCCAGAATCTATGTTTAAAAGCATCACTGGGAGCTTCTATCCTGATTATCGATCATTCTTAGCTGGAAAGTGAGAATGTAGGTGTGGGCATGTATCCTTCTCTCATGGGATCCTTTAGTTGTCTTGCGCCCATCCTTAATATTGGGTCTAGTCTCAATAAGGCTTTGACCTTGTTGAATTTGGTCTCTTTTCACACCTCTCATATGGAGGATCCTTGGATTCTTCCTTCACCAAGTACTTCGAGTGATAATTCTATAAATACTGATATGGGTGTGTCGTTTCCTGCAACATTGGTGGTATATCAAGCTAATATTGATCATGTTGTAGAGCCTAGTCCTTCGTCTTTACGGACAGAGGAGGAGGACCCTTATGTGCTGCCTGCTTGGGAAGTAGAGTCATCTCACTCTCAAGACTGTCTTGATGATGTTTTTCCCTTGAATGAAGCTATTCTTGAGGATATGTTTGAGATAGAACAACCTTGGGGAGAGTTGCACCATAGATCGTATTTCCTTCCTAAGCTTTATCATTTAGAGTGTGATGAATTTAGGGAATTTCTAAGCGAGAAAGTTGGTAGGCACGTGGTCCCATTAAGCTCTCCTAGTTATATTGCTGAAGGGAACATGTCTAACTTGTCACCAATGATGCCTATCAATATTTCTCATGTTCCTGGTAAGATTGAGAACATGTACATTCGGGAGGATTGTTCCCCAGATGAGATTAAGGAGCACACTGATCTTTTTAAGGAATTATGAAGAGATGCCAGGAATAAAACCTCGCATCGTCGAACATGAAATAAAAACCTATCTGGACGCCAAACCAGTTCGAAAATGTTTGCATGCCATGAAACCTAGGAAGGAACCCGCTATTAAAGTAGAGAGATAGAAGCTACTCAAAGTTGTTTTCATCTATCCTATTCCTTAATAGAGTGGGTTTCAAATCCCATTTCTATGGATAAGAAGTAGGGAACGATCTGAATATGCACTGATTTTCGTGATTTAAATCGAGCTTGTCCTAAAGACAATTTCCCCACACTGTTTATTGTGCAGGAAGTGAGGTTTTCTCCTTTATGGATGGTGTTTCTAGATATAATCAGATACAGATTAAACTCAAGGACCAACATAAGACTGCATTTATTTGTCCTTAGGGAACTTTTGCATATCAAAATATTCCCTCCGGCCTTAAAAACACCAGAGATACGTTTAAACAGACCATGATCTTTGACTTTCACGATCTTAAAAATATTATTGAAGTGTATTTGGATGATCTAGCTGCTCACTCTCTCTTGAGAGTGCGTCATCCTTATCATTTGCAATTGGTTTTCTAAAGATGTCGCCATTATCAAATTCGATTAAATCCTCATAAGTGTATATTTTGTTTGAAGGTTGGTCGTTTACTAGGATTCATTGTGTCCAAGGAGGGTATTAGAGTTGATCCCTTGAAGGTTGAGGCAATACTTCAATTTTTACCCCCGCGTAACATTCAACATCTTCAATGTTTGCAAGGAAAGGAAAACTTCTTATGAAGGTTCATGGTCAATGTTTCCAATTTGACTAAAGGCTTCATGCACTTATTGAAGAAAGACACCCCTTTTTACTGGGATGAGCAAGCCCGGGATTCTTTCGATGCTCTCAAGAAATCCTTGCCATTGGCCCCCGTGCTTAGTCCACCAAAATATAGCTGCGAGTTCTTGATTTATGTGGCCGTGTCTCGAGAGATTATTGTTATGGTCTTGGTTCAAGAGGATGATGAGATCCATGAGCATGTCATCTACTATCTTAGCTGAAACCTTATTGATGCGGAACTTTGTTATACCCATGTTGAGAAGCTAGTGTTAGCCACCGTCCATGTGGTTCAGTGTTTGAGGTATTATATCCTCCTTCGCCAAACTTTGGTCATAGTTCACATTAATCCGTTTCAATTCATCCTCACCAAAAGGATGATTGGGGAAAAGTATAATAAATGGATTGTGATATTGCAAGATTTTTATCTCCAGTTTGTTTCAGAAAAGTCAAAGAAATCATTAATTTTTGCTGAGCACATATCGGATTTTCTAAATTTGGATGAAGGAGAGATTCATGAGGATTCTCTTGTTTATGAGCATATATTTCTCATCTCAACCATAGACCCTTGGTACGAGGAAAATATTGTTTATTTGCAAACATTGAAGGTTCCTACTCACCTCTCACGACATGAGCATCGATGACTACGTCACGTAGAGAATAAATGCCTCATAGTGGATGATACTTTGTACCACCGTGGGGTTGATTCCATTTTATGTCATTACTGAACTCATGAGGACGTTGAGGTCATGCTTAATGATTGTCATGAAGGGTTGTGTGGTGGTCATTTATCTGGGCTTTCTACAACACAAAAAATTCAGAGAGCAGGTTATTTTTGGCGGTCCATATTTTAATATTGCATTAATGTAGTAAAGAGGTTCCACCCTTACCAGGTGTTTGCATAGAATATGCACTCTCATCTTTCCCCTTTGCATCCCATTATCATCGTTGGTCCCTTCACTAAGTGGGGGGTCAATTTTATGGATTGTAACCCAGCTTCGGCTATGGGGAACCATCATATTACTGTGGCTGTTGATTACTTCACGAAATGGGAAGATATTATTATCACTATCAAATCTGATGGTGAAACAACCGCATTTTTCATATTTAACTATATTATCACCCAGTTCGGTATTTTGAGGGAGCTTGTCATTGACCATGGCAGGCACTTTCAAAAAAAATGATGGAAAAGTTTTATTCGAAGTTAGGGTATAAGAAAGAGCATTCCAATTCTTATTATCCTCAAGTAAATGAACAGGTTGAAGCAGTGAACAAGTCACTTAAGTCCATTCTCCAACGAACCTTCGAACAAAGATAGAATAATTGGCATACCGTGTTGTATCCTACTTTGTGGGCCTATAGAACCGTGGTCAATATTGCCACCGGTTTTTCTCCCTATCAGCTTGTGCATGGGGTGTTGTCAGTATTACTGGTTGAGTGGGAAATCCCTTATTTGAAGCTAGTTGTGGAGCTTTTTAGAGACTTCTGCATTGCAAGAATGTCTGGACCACTTGGAGCAAATTCATGAGCAGCGTCGAGATTCTTTAGTGGTTCTTGAAGTTAACAAGCATCACGTTAAGGTCCAGTACAATAATTCTGTCCATCCTAGGAGGTTTAGTGAAGGTGACTTGGTCCTTTTTTGGGATCAAGCTAAGGAACCCTTGGTGGTAGGAAATTTTAATCCTATGTGTCATGGTCCTTACATGGTCAAACGTGTCTTAGATAAAGGAGCCTATGAGTTGGTCGATTATGAAGGGATGGCCTTGTCTGTGCCTAGAAATTGGCTCTATCTAAAGAAATACTATGCATGATCTTCATCCAAGGCTAATGTTTTGTACATTATTGTACATTTTGCATATCATAGTTTGGTCTTATTATGGTGATCGGCTTTTTTTATTATCTTTATTTTGTTATGGAATATTTTGATGGATTCTTCAGTTTACATACAATTCGTTGATGGTGCTAGTTGCCACACTCAAAACTCAGCTTCGGCTACTTGGGTGATTTATACTCCTACGGGTCAAGTGTGTTAGCTTTTCAACATTAAGCTAGCATATCATTAGGATATTTAAACTGAGAGAACAACAAGCACAACAATCAAACATAAGAGGCAATGAACATAGTGTTTAATTGTTGTGCTTGTTGTTCTCTCAGTTTAAAGATCCTAATGATATGCTAGCTTAATGTTGAAAAACTAACATGGTATGAGAGCTAACCTGAGAAGAAGACACTGTGTAGCTGCAGGAACTAGGGATTCCTATTTTGTGGATCTCTCTCCATAGATTTTCAACAAACGTAGGGTGGAATAACTCTCCTCCCTAGGGCACATATTTCTGTCGAAACAAAATCCAATTATGAGGTTTTTCAGTTTTGGACCCGACACTGCTGCCGAAAATTAGGGATTTTCACAGAAGTGGAATTTTTCAGTGAGCCTAGGAATAGATTGATCTCTTTCCCAAAATTGAAGTTAGGGATAAATTTCAAAGCATTTGGTTGGACAAAACTCTGAAAAAGCAAAACCCTAATTTTCTCTCGATCTAGTACTGCGGGATTTCAGCTTCAAATCCAGATCCGACATCTTGACTTGGTAAGATCTAAATATTTTGTATTTCCATTTGAGGTTCTTAGTTAATATGTCTAATCATACCAAGCTTGATGAAAAGATTGAGGGAGATGATAACTTTCGAGCCTGGAAGTATAAGATCTCCCTGGTCTTGGAAGAAAATGAGTTGGACTCCTATATCCAGGAGGAGGTTCCAGTTCCAGAGGGAGATGAGTCCAAGGCCTTACATAAGAAGAAGTTGGTTATGGAAAAGAGGATTATTGCAGATTCTATCGAGTATCACCTCATTCCACAGGTGTCCTCCCTCAAGACACCTAAAGCCATGTTTGATGCCCTAACCAAACTATTTGAAGGGAAGGAAATCAATCGAAAGATGACTCTAAGGAACCAGTTGAAGAATGTCAAGATCCAAAATGAGGATACCATCCAATCATACTTCACAAGGGTCTCCCAGATCAAAGAACAACTAGAAGCTGTAGATGAAGAAGTGGAGAATGCAGAAATTGTGATGACAACATTGAATGGCCTCCCATGACCTAGGTCATGGGATTCTTTCTTCCAAGGAATCTGTGCTAGAAAGAAGTTGGTCAAGTTCAACAGATTGTGGGAAGAATGTTCTCAAGAAGAATCTCGGATAGAAGCTTGAGAAGAAAAGATGGGAAATGAATATCAAGCTCTCATAGTACACTCTAAGAAAGGAAGAAGGGAAAAGTATAATCACCAAGGCAAGCATTCTCATCATAAAGGTTCATCTAAACTCAGATGTTATACATGTGATGAAATATGACACTTTGCTAGAAATTGTCCCATGAATAAGAATGGATCCAAGAAGAAGAATAAATCCAAAAGAAAACATCATGCTCACACTGCTGAGGATGATGATCCTCCAAGGAAGAGGGTAAAACAAGAAAGTGAAGATGAATATGTTCTGATTTCTGCTCTCACGAGAACTGTCACTCATGGAAGAAAATATTGGCTTATTGACATTGGGGAAGAAGCAACCACAATTCATCCATCTCTGAATATTCAGCTGACTAGTATACATACACATACCAAAAGAGAAGAGAACAAAACTAGATCCTTTAGGAAAGAAGGGTATATTTGTGGGATACTCTGAAAGCTCGAAGGGTTATAGTATATACTTCCTAGGATACAAAAAGATCAACATCAGCAGGGATGTAACATTTGACGAAGACACAACTTACAACAAATCCAGGAAGAGACCTGCTAAAGAACCTGAAGAATCAGAAGCTCTTAGAATTCATGATACAACCATGAATGAAGAAATTCAAGAAGAAGATCAAGAATTTGAAGAACCACAAAGACCTGTAGATCCACCTCTGGAGAAGAATCATCACAAGAGGAAACCTGCTTGGATACGATAAATTATCCAAGGTGCAGAAAGATATGGGGCTCCAGAAGAGAATCACAGAGAAAGAAAGAGAACCATATCTTGTTCTGGATATGTAGCCTTACTATGTGATGTTATCAATAAAGAACCTTCCAACTATGAAGAAGCAGCAGAATGAAAAGAATGGAAGGATGCTATGATCAAAGAGTATCAATCGATCATGAGGAATGATGTTTGGGATGTTGTCCCAAGACTAGAAGCGAAGTCAGTTGTAACTTCCAAATGGATCTACAAGATCAAGCATGCTGCAGATGGTAGCATTGAGAAATATAAGGCAAGATTTTTGGCTCGTGGCTTCTCACAGAAGGAAGGAATAGATTCTGAAGAAAACTTTGCTCCTATGGCCAGATACACTTCCATCAGAACAATACTTGCATTGGCTGTAGTAATGAAATGGAAGATACACCAAATGGATGTCAAGACTACTTTCTTGGATGGTGTAGTGGAAGAGGAAGTGTATGTAGAACAAACACTCAGTTTTGAGACACATGATAGGGAGTCTCATGTGTGCATATTGAAGAAATCCCTGTATGGTTTGAAACAGGCACCTAGGACATGGTATGTTAGAATTGAAAGCTTTCTATCCATTTTGGGCTTTACCAAGAGTACAGCAAATTCCTACCTTTACTACAAGGTTGAAGATGACAACCCAGTGATGCTTCTATTGTATGTAGATGATCTGTTTGTAAGAGGTATGGATGGTTTGATTGCTGATACGAAGAGAAAGATTGTTGTCGAGTTCGAAATGAAGGACTTAGGTACGATTCATTATTTTCTAGGCATTAAGGTGTGGCAGAATTCAGATGGAATCTCCGTCAGATAAGGGAAGTATGCAGTAGAGATCCTGAAGAGGTTTGGGATGATGGAATGCAAAGCTATGGCCACACCTATGGCATCGAACCAAAAGTTGTTAAGTGATACTTCATCAGAAGCGGATGATGCTACAATGTATAGTCAGATTATTGGGTCCTTGATGTATTTGATGAACACGAGACCAAATATTTGCTTTGCTGTGAACACCTTGAGCCAGTTCTTGACAGATCTAAGACATGTTCACTTGATTGCTGCAAAGCATATTTTGATGTACCTGAGGGGTACAATTGATTATGGGCTCAAGTACGAGGTGAATCAGAAGATTAACCTAAAGGGTTATGTTCATTCATATTGGGTAGGCAGTGCCATCGATAGGAAGAGCACTTCAGGGTGTTGCTTCAATATGGGATCAGGTGTGATCTCTTGGTTTAGCAGGAAGAAATATTGTGTGGCACTAAGTACAGCTGAAGCAGAGTATGTCATAGCTTTTTTAGCTATTTGTGAGGCAGTATGGCTACGGAAGCTACTGTCGGATTTATTTGATCTCTAGATGGATGCTACTTGTATACATTGTGACAACTAGAGTTGCGTGAAGTTGTCAAATATTCCATTGTTCCATGACAAGTTGAAGCATATCGAGATCAAGTATCACTATATCAAGGATATGGTGCAGAGGGGAGCAATGAAGCTCCAGTATGTTGTGATGGAGGAACAAATAACTGATGTATTGATGAATCCATTGGCTAGGGTGAAGTTTGAGTACTCCAAAGAGAAGCTTGGTGTTCTCCAGATCGAGGTTTCCTCTAAGGGAAAGTGATGAGTCCTATATCCATTCTAACATGGTGAGAGGATTGGTTCCTTCCATGGTCAGATGCAAGGGTTGAGCCATTCTGTCATGGTGAGGGGATTGGTTTCTTCCATGTTAGATATGAGTGTTGAATGCCATTCTGGGAATGGAGGTACCTGGTCAGTTACCAGGAACACTCAGTCCAGGACTGAGAGAGCGATTCTGATGAGTAGGTCAGATGTAAGGGCTGAACCATTTTGTCATGGCTAAAGGATTAGGTTCCTCCCATGTCAGATGTGAGTGTTGGCCATTCTATTGAGTAGGACAGATGTAAGGGTAACTACCATTCTGGGAATGGAGGTACCTGGTCAGTTACCAGGAACACTCAGTCCAGGACTGAGAGAGCCATTTTGATGAGTAGATTAGATGTAAGGGTTGCACCATTCTGTCATGGCTAAAGGATTAGGTTCCTCCCAAGTGAGATGTGAGTGTTGGCCATTCTGTCGAGTAGGATAGATGTAAGGGAAACTTCCATTCTAGGAATGGAGGCACCTAGTTAGTTACCAGGTAGCTCAGTCTGGGACTAGGGGCCATTTTGGCGAGGGTGTAGGATTTGGTTCCTACCAGGTCAGATGTGAGTGCATGCCCTTCTAAACATGCATGTTGGATTGGTTCCTTGCATGTGTCAGATGTAAGTGCAGATCCCTTCTGAACATGCATGTTGGATTGGTTCCTCACATGTGTCAGATGTAAGTGCAGAGCCTTTTTGAACATGCATGTTGGATTGGTTTCTCGCATGTGTCAAATGTGAGTGCTGGGCCTTTTTGACAGGGTTGTGGGACTGGTTCCCCCATGGTCAGATGTGAGTGTTGGGAATGCCTTTCTGATATGATTATAGGTTAGTTCCTACATGATCAGATGTAAGTGTTGGGTGAAGACCTACATGGTGGCTAGGACTACATCCAGCATGAAAAAGGGCTGGCTCTGTAGAAATTCCTATGATGAGAAGAATCATGAGATAGCACCCATGAAGATTCAGTATTGATGATCCAACAGAGATGATCCAGATCAAGGGAAGAACCAGATCCAGAGATGATGCTCCAGAGATGATCCAGATCGAGGGAAGATCTAGATACAAGAATGATGATACTGATGATCCAGATCCAAAGATGAAGATTATTTGAAGACAAAGAAGAATTGAAGACAAATAATACATGAAGATGAATTGAAGATGCAAATGACGAGAAGACCCAGAGAAGAAGATGAGTGACGAAAAATTGTGTTGAGAGAATACCTTCCTAGTTAATAGGGAGTGTTAATGTAATTGTAAATTCGGAATGTATTCACTTGTATTTCTCATCTATTGTAACCCGATGTTTATTTCAGGATTTTCTTGTGTCATGTCATGCCTCGATGTTCCAATCCAGAGAATCAATAATGTAAACAAGTCATGTCAAGTCATTGTGGGTAACCCTCCTATTGTCTAAGGGTTAAAATCCCCGTAGTTCCGAGGCACTAGGGTTATTAGAATCTCCTAGTGAGGTCAACCCTAGTAGGGTTTTAGTCATTTCAGGATTAGTATAAATATAGAGCTAGACTCTCTATTTATACTAATCCCGACATGACTCTAGGGCCGAACTCACTAGGAGAGTCTAATAACCCTAGTGCCCCAGAATTGCGGGGACTTTAACCCTTAGACAATAGGAGGGTTACCCACAATGACTTGACATGACTTGTTTACATTATTGATTCTCTCGATCGAAACATCAGGGCATGACATGACACAAGAAGATCCCAGAATAAACATTGCGTTACAATAGATGAGAAATACAAGTGAATACATTCTAAAGTTACAATTACATTAACAATGTGTTCTCTTCAGGAGGCATGTGTTTACGACCTTCATCAAGCAATGTTGTTGAATATAGTGTCGATATTGAGTTATTGCATGATTCCATTTCACATGGTGTTATTTCTCTTGAGGTATGTCTTGATTCATAGTTAGTAGTCTCACAACTTAATGGATTGTATCATGTTATGGATCCGACATTTTTACGAATATTATTGCATGTAATATTGCTAGAACGACAATTTGAGAGCATAACATACATTCACATTACAAGAAATTTTAATCAAGTTGTTGATTCATATGCTAACTATGTACTAGATTGGAATTTGTTTCATAGATGATAAAATCATTTCACAAACACATTTTACACATGTAAATAGAATAAAAATCAATCATCATAAATATTTTTTAAGTCTAAAAAATTTGAATTCGTAATACATAAGTCTAATATCCAAAATTGGTGCTTTCGGGCCACCAAAATATACTACACGGTCATACAAAAAATATGCACCCATGTATCTAAGCCTGAGGTGGAGGAGGGTGCAGATTACGGTAGCAAACCACAGCTCTAGCTAGTCGACGAAATAACCAAACCCATGCCCATGGTACTCTAACTACCTGGCGTTGCATGGTCTCAGGAAATCCCTCGACTTGTGCCATGGGAACCCTTTGTGTTAAGTGAACGAAGTTTGTGTGGATGATTTGGAGCGACCACTATGCATCCACACCTATGATCTCATAATCTCTTCCCCTCCATTGATGACGAGGAAATGCATCTGGTCATCATGGTCCCACATCTGCATGTACATGATAGAGTACCATTATATGTCATCACACCAAAAACATGTCTTTTGATTTCATATATCAAAAAACACAAAAAAATTAATAATTCAAAAACCAAAAGTGAGTTGGGATTCATTACCTATGTCTTCATATGCTTCTCCTAGTGGTAGGGGCATGTCTGGATCTCCACAGAAGTCTATCCCTACATAGGGATAATCATCTATGGCGATGATCTGTTTCCACCACCAGAGAAAAAAGTCTATTGGATAGGGGTTGGAAACCCTTCCCCCTCCCAGTCTTCCCATGACATTGGATCAGCGTAGCTGATCTGGATCCCTAAATCCATGTGGAGTAATGTCAAATTTAGGGCTTATCCCCGAAACCCGCTCAAAAGATAATGCACTCAATATGCTGTCGAACCCAAAGTTCCGTACCCTTCCCGTTTTGCAGTCACTTAGTTTCTGCTTCATGTTTCTCAATAGTGAGGTAATCCAATCATATATTATAGGTCATGTGCAATCTACGGAATAGAACAGCATTAGCATTGAGGCCTGGTGGAGTGATTCTAAACATGTTATCCTGCCCAATTCCAATAGTATGGCATTCTTCCCTAGGTTCTAGACTGAGTTTGTCAGTATTTGACTCCCAACCTTCTCTATATCGAGATGGAAATACACAAGTATGTACTCCTCTATAGTCAACCCACCCCCTGGCCCATGGGATTGGAGTTTCACCACCTCCCCTCAACATGACAAACCTGTGATAAAGTATATGTCCTCAGCCTCGATGTTGAGTGACATGCCATCCAACTTAAATGTCTCATAGTCTAGATCCCAGTAATCCATTAGTAGCTGCAATAGCCTTGGATTTTCCCTCAAGATTCCAAGGTGCCAAAACTTATATAATCCACAAGCCCTCAGTGCTTGTTGAGCCATGAGATCAACCTGCACAGCCTCTTCAACATCACCATGTTCTCTCTCTCTCCATTCTAGCACCATCCTGCACAAATATTGCCATGTTTCTTGAGTGTTTTCCATTGAAAATCATGTTTGTGTCCCTAGATGCGACTGTTTTCAAAACAGTCGCATATCTACATGGGTGTCGTGGTATTTTCCGCGTATACCCATCCCTATACATGGAAAAAGACCTAATTTCTGCATGGGTAGAAACACACTATTTGGGATGGATTAAGTAAAAAAAGTTACCATTAAAATTAAAAATTGATGCATGAAATTGAAAGAGGAGGGCATGAGTAGTTACCTAGACCAAACGTGAAGTAATTTCATCGGATGATACTCTCGGAATCAGCTCTTGAAGTTCTGTATACAAAGCACTATGGTGGGTGATTTTTCAAAATGGTATGAAAATTTTTAATTTTTCACTATTTTATAGAAAAAATTTTGAAATTTTTACCCACTTCCTATAGTTTTTTACCATTTCTAACCATTTTGGACCATTTGTACTAATATGATGTTGTAGGATTCCGTTTTGAGTGTGGTTTGACCGTGTCTTTGATATGTTTGTGCCTATTACAGGTATCATATCTTAACTGGAATATAGGTTAGGATTTTACATCCGATTTCATTTTTCATGGCTTTATGACCGTTTCATCTTAACCTTGGGTACGAAACCATTCCATGATGGCATAGGACCTTCATGTTGTTGTTAGAAGTGGTGATATGTTAATGGTAGATCTTTCCTATACATGGGTTCCCTAGTTAGATCCTCTTGTTCATTTGTTTCCCATGATGGCATTTATCCTTTAGGTTGTGGGAGTCCTTTTTTAGTCCTGCCATGTCTTTGAGCAAGAGATTCATACCCCTCTTGAATTTTATGCTAGCCATTTCCTTGGGCTTCCCTTGTATATATCAAGTTGTAATTACATTTTCATTATTTTTTCTTTCCTTCTTGAGCTTTATGCCAGCTCCATAACTTTGAGTTATCAGCCATATAGTCTGAGCTTGTCTCATGTCTAGCCAAGAAGTGCCTTTTTGCATATATTTTTTAGCTTTATCACCCCTTTTACCGGGAGGATACCTTCCCCTGAGTGACGTTATCATGCACATATCTCCTTGCATTGAGCATAGGCATGTTCCACTACTTGGAACTAGTTTGCTTGTCCCTTGACACTCATCTCCTCCTAGATTTGTACTATAAATCACTTTTATTCTTTTTCAAGATTTTCAAAATATCTAAAAAACTAAAAAAAACTCAAAAAACTAAAAATCAGGACAGAAAAATATGTTATCTTTGGCAGTAGTCGAGTCGTGTCGCCTTTGAACATAGCACTGTATATCACATCTGTTGGTTGGGTTATTAGTTTGAATTTAGGAGTTGTACTCGTTACTCTGATTATATCTCCATTGATTGGTTAAACTTCAAGTCCCTATGGAGCCTCTATTAACGCCTCTTGTGTCGCAGAGATGCCCCAGTTTGTATATCAAGTCCATGCCACCTACCTTTAGTCACCATTCACCTTTATTTTCTTGTTCAAAGGAAGTTAAAGCCTGAGTCAACCATTCCTCAGTTATCTTGACTTTGCATGATGACCATTCCTGGTACTATTACCGGTTCATGCACATCTTGTTCGAGTTCTTCCACAATATACAACGTTGCTGAGTACCTCATGCTGGTTGATGGTGGATGCCTTAATGCCCTCCTTCCAGTGGATTCCATTCCATTGACTTCAGATCATTTATTCTAGAATAGGAGTCTAGATTCATTTGAGTTCCTTGAGACTTATAGTCATTAGTGGTAGGTTCTCTCACCATCGATAGTTTTGGGTAATTTTTAGTGGTGAAATTTCTCCAATTTGCCAAAAAAAAATTCAAAAACTAAATTCGCTATTTGGTGTCTAATATTGCCTATATTTACATCAAATATGTTTTTTTTATGATAATATTCACCAAAATTTATACATTTTGGTGTTAATAATATGTTTCATATTTAATATTCTCCTACCTATCTATAAACATGTTTCTTCAATCCAGAACAATCGCCTAGAATACTAAAGTATAATATTAGAATCCTTAAAAAATACCCAGTTGTTACTTAAGTATAATGGGAATACATCAATGTCCTCTGATCGATGGATTCTTCCAAGTGTTCGACCTCAATACATTTATTCACACTTTTTATATTGCACTCTGTACCTTGATTCCCATTTTTATTATTGGTGGGTGATCTCGCATCTATGACCGATAATCAGACGATGGACTAATATGTTCGACCTTGACACGTATATTTGCATAGTAGGAAATGTACTCATAGCATTTTGTGTAGGAGACCTTCCATCTTGGTGGAACTCCATGTATGCTACCTCCTTGATCGTGCCAGTGTTCATGAGATATCATCTCTCAAGATTTGATTCTAGTGTATATCAGATATCTTCATCCACTATAAATATCTTGATTCATTGTATATCTTCATCTATCATGGAGATCTTGATTTATTGTATATATTCATCCACTTTGGATATTCTGATCTATTGTATATTATACGTGGCAATGACCACACATGTCACATTTGGTATATCATGCCTATTCATGGCCCATGTACTCTTATGTATGTAGGACTGCTATATGTATTTAAAGTCGCATGCATAGATTGATTATTGTATTATAATGATGAGTGGTTGGTTCTTCCACCTAGGTCATCATTACTCCACTTCTGGGATGGATTTATATTGTATTTCGGCCATCATGTCACCCCTCTAACCTTACACATTAGGGTGCGTCTATTATAGCTGATTTTACCACACATGGTTGATCACATATTTATGGCGTTCCCTTTCCCTCTGTAGACTCTTTAGACCTCATGGAATTATATTATACTTTGATGTCCCAAGATCATCCCTAAAAAACACATGTTTATTGTTGTACGCGACTTTTAAACACATACTTGCGTGTACACACGACTTTTGACCTCAAACCTGTGTACATTAGGATGTGTGCATGAGTCCAAATATTTTTGGAGTTTTCCTCATATGAGTCCAAATATCTTGACTCTTGGCCATCCATATGCCTTGATATCACTTCGATTTGACCGTCCATTACCCTTTTAGAGTGATATATAAGGAACCCCTTGGAGACATTGAAGGGAGAGGAATTGAAGAGCAAAGAAACTATAGTCCATTGTTGCCTTAGTTTTCTTATACTTGACTCTGCATCCCTTTGTCCCTTTCAAGCACTTTGTGTTCTTCCCAAGATTTCCTTTTCTTTCTGATCTTGCTATCAAGAGATGGAGGATTGAGGTGGTGGAGGCCCAAGTGGAGGACTCGGTTTCTCTAGTTCATAGACGTGCTGACAGATGTTGTCACTATTGTAATATCTAATTTTATTAAAAGAAATATATTTTCCTATCCAATTATGTAGATTTGAATATCAATATTGAATCCATGGATGTATTTAATTGCTTATACATTGTTGAATATATATGCTAGAGTAGGTCTAACACATCATTATAGAGCATGCTTGTCTTGTTTGTTGTTGTTGAGAGCGAATTGCTAATACAAGCGTGAATTGGAAAAGCTCATCGAGGATCTACTTCAACTGTCCAGAACAATGTACGATTCAGCATCCCTTAGTGTTATATGTTTGGTTTCATTAGCATATTGGGAAAGATTGATGTCTACTTTCAAGATGTCTGTTGTGGTACACCCAAGCCATAGGAAGTTTATCTCTGTAACACAAGAGTTTTAATTCCACAACAAACCATCAAAATAAAAAACAAAAGGTTTTAGCGCCACAAAGTTTTTGAAAGTTTGAAAATGAGTTATGGCACATGAATGGGGGTTTTGATCTGTCCTTCCAACCACTACAGATGGAACAGAGAGTGAAGAGGTCTGAGAGAGGAAAGAATAGGCTATGCAGGATCTTCTACTGCATAGGTTCCCAAATCGTCTTACGAAAAGAGGTACATTAGAGCATGCTTGGAAAGAAATGGCTGAAACCCCATTCAGATACAACTTTTAGTACTTCAAATGATATTTTGGAAGCTGAACCGACAAAATGGATAGCTAGCAGTGCATGTTTGAATTTGAAGCCTAGATTCATGGTTCTCTGTGTGCTCCATTAGTATTGTATAGTACTAAGTTTGGGTCATCTCTTCATGCTGCTCTGTGTTTTCCTTGTTAAAAAATAGTGTGCCCTATATTCTCTAGCAATAAGGGATGGGATGTTGTCGCATCTCTCTACAGTCCTGGGTTCTTGGTTCAGAGAGGGCCAGAAGTGGTGTACCTATTATTGACATTCTCATCCTTGAGATTTAGTGCTCTTGCTGGCGGGTTCTTCATGCTTCCCCTATGCTTTTTTCATAGGAAATGGTCTTCTCATCCTGTTGATGCGGTATGGTTTCTATTGTTTCCACTATGTTCCGGTTTCACATTTCTAGTTTTTTTATTAGTTTTGATAATTATTAAAATTCATTCATTGCATATGTTTCATTATACTACATAGAATTCCATGGAAAAAATCCTCTTGAATTGTTATAGAGAAACCTTCCTATGGCTTGGTGTGTACCACACCAGACAGAGTAACTATAGAAATAAATCCCTTCCCAATAGGAAAGAGAAATAAAACATCTAACACTAAAGTATCTCAAAACATACCTTATTTCAGATGGTTGATGTAGATCCCCATTGAGCTTTTCCAATCCTGCTTGTGTTAACAATTTGCTCTCTCAACAATCAGCAAACAAGACAAGCATGGTATATAATGGTGTTAGACCTACTCTAGAATATATAATCAATAATGTATAATCAATTCAAAGCATCCATGGATTCAATATTCATTTAAATGCACATCATTGGATAGGAAAAGATATTTCCATTAATATAAATCAGAGATTACCTGAATGAAAACCTCTGTCGACACGTCTGTGAACTGGAGAAACTGAGTCCTCCACCTGGGCCTCCACCACCTCAATCCTCCATCTCTCGATAGCAATATCACAAGCAAAGGCAAGATTTGGAACAACACTGAGTGCTCCAAGGGACAAAGGGATGCAGAGTCAAGTATAAGCAAGCTACGACAACAATGGACTATAGTTTTCTTGCTCTTCAATTCCTCCTCTTTAATGTATCCAGAGGGTTCCTTATATAGTGCTTCAATGGGGTAATGGAAGGTCAAATCTGAGAAATCTTGAGGCATATGGAAGGTAGGACACAAGTGACTCGAATCGACATCAAGAAAAACTCTAAAAATATTTGGCCTTTTGCACACATCCCGATGTATGCAGGTTTAAGGATTATATCTACGTGTATACGCAAGAAAATGATTTAAAAGTCACGTATAGAAAATAACATGTTTTTTTAGGGATGATCTTGGAAACATCAAAGGTACAAAGATAGTCCATGGGGTCCAAAGATTCTGTAGAGGGAAAGGGAAGGCCATAAATGTGTGATCTACCATGTGTGGTAAAATCAGCTGTAACAGATGCCGCCTAATGTGTGAGGTCAGAGGGGTGATACGATGGCTGAAATACTTTTTAAGTCCATCCTAGAAATGGAGTGATGAAGAACCAAGTGGAAGAATTAGCCATCCAACAATATAGTACAAATATGTCTGCATATTACTGCAAGTACATACAATAGTCCCGAATACATAAGAGTACAATGGCCATGAATAGGCATGATAAAAAATATGACACGTGTGGTCATCGCCACATACAATATAGATAGATCACAATCTCCATGATGAATATATACAAAGGATCATGATCTGCATGAAAGATGAAGATATACAATGAATCAAGATCTCCATAATGGATGAAGATATTTGACATACACTGGAATAAGGTCACGAGAACTGAAATCTCATGAACACTGGCATGATCAAGGAGGTAACATATATGAAATGCCACCAATATGGAAATTCATCTACACAAACCACTACGAGTACATGTCCTACTATTTGAATAGAGGTGTCGAGGTTAAACATAGTAGTCCATCATGTGATTACCGATCATTGATGTATACCGTTAACAGACGTGAGATCACCCATCGATAATGAAAATGGGAATCAAGGTACTAGAGTGCAATCTAACAAGTGCGAATAAATGCGTTGAGGTCAAACACTTGAAATAATCCATTGATCAGGGGACGTTGATGTATTTCCAAAACTGTCGATGGCGACATAACCTACCACTAATGACTGTAAGTCTCAAGGCACTCAAATGACTCTAGACTCGTATCCCAGAATAAATGATTTGAAGTCGATGGGATGAAATTCATTGGAAGAAGGCCATTAAGGCATCCCCCATCATCCAACATGAGGTACTCAACAAATATGTATAATGTGGAATGACTCGATCATAATTTGCTTGAACCAGTACTAGTACCGGGAATGATCGACATGCAAAGTAAAGAAAACTGAGGAATGGATGACTCGGGATTCAACTTCCTTTGAACAAGAGCATAAAGGTGAATGGTGACTGAATGTAGGAAGCATAGACTCAATATACAAAACTGGGACATCTCTGTGACACAAGAGGCATTGATAGAGGCTCCATAGGGACTGGAAGCTTAACCAGTCGGTGGAGATAAACTCAGAGAAATGAGTACAACTCCTAAAGTCAAAATATTAACCCAACCAATGGATATGATATATAGTGCTCTGTTCAAAGGTGACACGACTCGACTTCTACCAAAGATAACATCTTATCCTGTCCGGATTTTTGGTTTTTTAATTTTTTTGGACTTTTTCAAATAGTTTGAAAGCTTGAAAAAGAGTAAAAGTGCTTTATAGTTACAAATATAGGAGGAGACAAGTGTCAAGGGGAAAAAAAACTAGTTCCAAGCTATGGAACATACCTATGCTCAATGCAAGGAAACTTGTGTAGGATAATGACACTCGGGGGAAAGTCTCCTCCCGGTAAAAAATGGGGAATCAAGCTGCAAAAGATATATAAAATGGATCTGCTTGGCTGGATATGAGACAAGCTTGGGCTATATGGCTAATAATAAAATTCAGGGAAGCCAAAATAAGGCTCAATAAGGCAAGCAAAACTCATGACAATGCAATTACAACTTGACATAAGGGAGTCCTGGGGAAAATGCCGCAAAAAATATCAAGAGGAGTATGAAGCTCTTACGCAAAGTCATGGAAATACTATACAAAGGAATCCCACACCTTAAAGGAAAAATGTTGGCATGGGCACCAAATGCAAAAAATGAGCTAACTAGCATACCCATGTATGGTCAAGCTCTACCATTCACATCATGTCACTTCTAAAAGCAAAAAGAAGGTTTCATGACAAGATAGAATGGGTTTGTACCTAAGGTTATAATGAAATGGTCATAGGGTCATGCAAAGTGCAAACGGGTGTGATACCTAACCTGTATGCCAGTTTAGACATAATACCTGAAATAGGCACAAACGGGTCAAAACCACGGTCAAACCGCACTCAAAACGGACTCCTACATCATCAAATTAGTTCAAAACAGTCCAAAATGGTCAGAAATGGTAAAAAACTATAGAAAGTGGGTAAAAAATTTCAAAAAATTTCTATAAATAGTAAAAAAATTAAAAGTTCCATACCATTTGAAATTTTGACGCATTTGAGCTCAAAACTTCCGACTCAAATTTCGGGAGCATCGTCCAACAAAATTCGACCCCATTTGATCTAGGTAACTTCTCATGTCCTCCTCTTCCTATTTCATGTAAATTTTTGAAGTTTTCAAGGTCCAATAAATTTTTTAGGCCATCCCAAGTTGTGTGTTTTGGCCCACATGGAAATCAGTGTTTTTTCCATGTATAGGACTCGCCATACGCGGAAAAAACACCCAAAACCGTGTACATACATGGTTGTTTTGCAAACAGTCGCGTATGAGGCTGCGAATAAGGTTTTCAAAGGAAAATGCTAATCAAAACTATGGTTTTTGTGCAGGATGGTGTTAGAGTGGAGGGAGAGAGAACATGGTGATGTGGAAGTGGTCGTGCAAGGTGATATTATGGCCCAACAAGCATTACGGGCATGTCGTTTGTATAAGTTTTGGTGTCTTGGTAGCCTAAGGGCCAAACCAAGACTCCTCTAGTTGCTAGTGGATTACTGCAATCTAGACTTTGAGACTTTTCACATTGACGGGATGTCAGTCAGCATTGAATTTGAGGACATATACTTTATCATTGGTTTATCCCAGTGAGGAGAGGTGGTAAATCTCCAATCTCATGGGCCAGGAGGTGGATTGACTATTGATGAGTACATAGCAGTGTAATTTTTTTCAGACACCAAAAAGCTTGGGAGTCAAATCTTGACAAAATCTATATAGGATCTGGGACTGAAGGCCATACTATTGGCATTAGGTATGATAGTTGGATTAGCTTCACTCCACCAGGCCTCTCGGCCACTGATGTTCTATGCGGTGGAGTGTATGAGACCCACAGTGTATGACTGGAGTGTTGCACTGTTGAACAACATGAAACAGTAGCCGAGTGACTCCAAAATGGGCAGTGTGCGAAACTTCAGTTTTTATAGCATACTAAGCACGTTCTTCTTTAAGCGGGTACCAGGGCTAATCCCTAGAGTGGACATTCCTCCACACAGAGTTCAAGATCTGGCCCAACGACATTGGGAAAATTCTATGCACAGACTGGGAAGAGGTAGGGTGGATAACCCCTACCCAGTAGACTTCTTTCCATAGTGGCGGAGGCAGATCATCGCCATAGATGACTACCCCTATGCAGGGATAGACTTCCGTGGAGATCCGGACATGCCCCTACAACCAGGAGTGGCATATGGTGACATAGGTAACGAATCCCAAACCCACTTTTTATGTTTTTTGAATTATTAAATTTTTTATGTTTTTTTATATATATTTGACTCAAAATACATGTTTTGGTGTGACGACACATAGTGACAATCTGTCATGTGTATCCAGATGTTGGACCACGATGACCGAATGGTTTCCCTCGTCATCGACAGAGGGGAAGAGGAGATGATATCATGGGTGTGTATGTGGAGCAGATGCTCCAAACCATTCACATGAACTTTGTACGCTTGACGCACAGGGTACCCATGGCGCAAGTCGAGGACTTTCCTAAGGCCATGCAGCACTAGGTGGTTGGTTTACCATGGGTATCGGTTCAATTATTCTGACTGCTAGCTAGATCCATAGTGTGCTACCATGATCAGATTCCCCATCCTCCTCAGGCTTACGGACCTGAGAGTATTCCTTTTTGTACAATCGTGTATTATGTTTTGATGGCTCGGAAGCCCTAATTTTGTATTATGACACTTATGTATTATGACGTCACTTTTTGGATAGTAATGAATTTTTTTTATGATGATCGATTTTATTTATTTACATGTGTGTAAGAAGGTATGTTTGTGATATGCTTATTGTCTATGAAATAAATGCCAATCTAACACATAGTTAGCATATGAGTCAGTAGCTTGATTGAAAATTCTTGAAAGATGACTGTATGTTATATTCTCAAATTGTTGTTCTAGCAATCTCACACATAATAATATTTGTAATAATATTGGATACCTAATACGATACGAGCCATTAAGCTATGAAACCACTAAATAAGACTCAAGATGTACCTCAAGAGAGAGAACACCATGTGAAATGGCATCACGCAATAACTCAATAACGGTACTATATTCAAGAAAATTGTTTGAAGAAGGCCGTAAATATATGCCTCCTGAAAACAATACTTGACCCATAGGAGTATAAATCACCCAAGCGGCCGAAGCTGAGTTTTAAGTGTGATGGCTAGCACCATCGGTGAATCCTATGTAAGAGAAAGACTCCATCGACATCTGCCATAAGATAAAGAAGCTAATCAACAAACCTGATCACCATAAGAAAACCTAACTATGCAATTCAAAAACTATACAATAATATACAACAATCAGCCTTGGCTAAAGATCATGCATAGTATTTTTTAAGATAGAGCCCATTTCTAGGCTCCGCCAAGGCTGTCCCTTCATAATCCAATAGCTCATAGGCGCCCTTCTCTAACACACGTTTGACCATGTAAGGACCATGCCACATGGGATTAAACTTCCCTGCCCCAAAGGGTTCTTTAGATTGATCCCACAAAAGGACCAAATCACCTTCACTAAACTTCCTCGGATGGACAGACTTGTCATATTGGACCTTGACGTAATGCTTATTTACTTCTAGAGCCACTAAGGCATCTCAGCACTGCTCATAAAGCTGCTCTAAGTAGACCAAATTTTCTTCTAGTGTGGAAGTGTCTGGTAAAAGCTTTATAGCTAGCTTCAGAGAAGGGATTTTGCATTCAACTGGCAAGACATACTCCACCCCATGTACAAGCTGATATGGAGATAAACCGATGGCAGTCTTAATCGTGGTTCTATAGGCCCACAAAGAAGGATATAACATGATATGCCAATATTTCTTGCTTTGTGCTATGGTTCATTGGAGAATGGAATTAAGTGATTTATTCACTGCTTCAACCTGTCCATTCACTTGAGGGTAATAAGAAGAGGAGTGCTCCTGCTTATACCCTAACTTTGAAACCAACTCTTCCATCATTTTATTCTGAAAGTGCCTACCATGGTCAGTGACAAGCTCTTTCAAAATGCCGAATCAAGTAATAATTTAATTGAAAATGAAATGCGCGGTTATCTCACCATCGAATTTAACCGTGGGCATAGCCTCTTCGCATTTCATGAAATAATCAATAGCCACTATAATGTGGTGATGCCCCCCAGCCGAGACTGGGTTGCAATCCATAATGTCAAGCCCCCACTTGGTGAAGGGGCCGGCGGTGACAATAGGATGTAACGGGGCTAGATGTGAGTGCATATTGCATGCAAACAACTAGAAAGGGTGACACTTCTTGACCACATTAACACAATATTTGAAGATCTACGGCCAAAAATATCCTTCTCTCAAGATTTTTTGGGCTGTATAAAGCCTAGATAAATGACCACCACATGCCCCTCCATTGAAATCATTTAGCATAACCTCATCCTCATCATGCGTTAAACAACAACGCAAAGAGGAATCCACCCCACAGCGGTACAAAGTGTTATCCACTATAAGGTAGTTTTTAGCTACATGATGTAATCGTCATCACTCATCCCATGAAAGGTGAGGGGGGACCTTCAACATTTGCAAATATACAATGATATTCCCATATCATGGGTCCAAAGTTGAAATAAGGAAAATATGCTCATTGACAAATGTATCCTCATAAACCTATTCCTCCTCCAAACTTGGAAAATTAGATATGAGCTCCACAATGATCAATGATTTCTTTGATTTCACCGAAACGAATTCAAGATCGAACTCTTGCAAAATAAAAATCCATTTATTGTATTTTCCCCCAATCATCCTTTTAGTGAGGATGAACTAAAACAGATTGATATGAGCTACAACCAAGTTTTGGTGAAGGAGAATGTAATGTCTCAATCTCTGAACCGCATTAACGGTGGCCAAGGAAAGCTTCTCCACATGGGAATAATGGATTTCTAAATCAATAAGGTTTTAGCTCAAATAATATATGACATACTCGTGGAGCTCATCATCCTACTAAACCAAAACCACACCAACCGTCTCCATATATGTGGCCACATAAATCAAGAAATCATGGCTATTGTCAGGTGGACTAAGAACGAAGGCTGATGCTAAGGCTTGCTTAAGAGCATCAAAGGACTCATGGGCTTGCTCATCCCAGCAAAAAGGAGTGTCCTTCTTTAAAAGATGCATAAATCCTTTAGTCAACTTGGAAAAATTAACTACAAATCTCTGCGAGAAATTTTCCATCCCTTGCAAAAACTGAAGGTGTCTAATATTACATGGGAGAGATAATTGAAGTATTGCCTCAACCTTTAAGGGATCGACTCTTATACCCTCCCTAGATAGGATGAACCCCAGTAAGCAACCAAAATTCATGCAAAAGATGCACTTATGAGGATTTAAATGCACTTGGTAATGGCGGCATGTTTTGAACACTGACCTCACATGGTATGGATGGTGCACTCTCAAACGAGAATCAGCAGTAAGGTCATCCAAATACACTTCAATAATTATTTTGAGATCATGAAAAATTAAGGTCATAGTCTGCTGAAATGTAGCTCCGGCATTTTTAAGGACGAAAGGCATCTTCCAATACGAAAAAGTACCCCAAGGAAAAATAAATGCAGTCTTATGTTGATCCTCGGGTTTGATCTGGATCTGAGTATATCCGAAAAAACCGTCCATGAAGGAGAATACCTCACTTCCTGCACACTCATCCAAAATATGATCAATAAATGGTGTGGGAAAATTATCCTTAGGACAAGCACAATTTAAATCATGGAAATCAGTGCATATGCAGATCGATCCCTGCTTCTTATCAACCGAAACAGGATTTGAAACCCACTCTGTCAAGGGAACAGGATGGATAAAACCGTCGTTTAACAGTTTCTCTATCTCAGCCTTAATGGTGGGTGCTTTTCTAGGATTCACCGCACGCAAACGTTTTCGAACTGGCTTTGCACTCGGCACCTCGGCACTCGGATAGGTATTAATCTCATGTTCGGCAATACAAGGGTCAATACCTAGCATTTCCTCATATGACCAAGCAAATATGTAATAAAACTATTTAAATATCTTGATATACTCCTTGATCTCATCAGGAGAACAAATCACCCCAATGTAGACATTCTCAACTTTTCTAGGATCACAAGAAATATGGATATGAATAGTAGGTGATAAATTCGTCATGTTCCCATCAGCCATCTGACCAGGAGAGCTCAATGGAACCACGGTACTACTAATCGTTTTGCTAAGAATCTCCCTAAATTCATCACACTCCATATGATCGATGATGTAACTCTTCCTAAGGTGGCTCAACCCCAGACACGACCTCAATAATGGCTTCATCTGATGGAAAAACATTGTCGAGGAAATCATGTGCATGAGAGGACTCAACTTCCCATGGAGGAAGCACATATGGTTCATCCTCCTCTGGCTGCGAATAGAAAGGAGTAGGCTCTGCAACTTGACCAAGATTTGCTTGATATGCTACCATCGTTGCAGGAAGCGGCACATTTGTTTCGATAGGTCCAATCGAAGGACTCAATGAAGGAAGAATCCAAGGATATTCCATATGGATAATGCGAAAAGACACCAAATTCAATGAGGATGAATCCCCACCAAAACTAGATCCGATCATAAGAACAAGCACAAGACAACTAAAGGTTCCCATAAGAGCCAGATACATACCCACACCCACACTCCAAGTTGCCGGCTGAGAATGATCAAGAATCGAGATAGAAGTTCTTGATGATACATTGACACTCGGATTACGAAATGACATCTGATCAATCGTAATGATCTTCCCATTAAATGGAAATCATATCACTCGAAAGAGAGAATAGGCTATGACTTGCATGCTATACATCCAATTCCGTCCCAACAAAATATTGTAGTCAAGGGGTGCATCAACCACCTAGACCTCAATCATGATGGTCTTCCATCCCAATTTGATCTTAAGAGAAGGAAGAATCCCATGCATCTGAAATGATCTACCATAGAAAGCTATCAACATGGTAGCAGATTGAGAAAACTCGAGAGAACCCAAACCCTTCCAACATGACAAAGACATCACAGAAGCAACAACACCTTCATCAATGACGATGTGTTTGACGGTCAGATTAAGACACTCTACATGAATCAAAAGAGACACATTCTAAGCCAAGTGAGACTGTATTCCCATGGTTTCAAATTTTATAATGGAAGAAGAGTTATCATCATTAACCCCAAGAGTAGAAAGCAAGACTCTCCTCTGTGGAGGACAAGTCTGAAGTACTTCAAGGGCAAACATCTCACAAGGAGTTTGGCCCAAATCCTTGACAGCAGAATAGTTCTAGGTGGCTCCGGCATTAGGATTGTGCCCTGAACTCCTTAGGACTCCCTTAGGGATGCAAGGTGCAAATTTAGGTTTATCCGTAGGTTTTTTGATATGCAAAGGGCTGTGACATGGAGCAGGGTCCTTTCCAAGGTCCGGTTTTGACGAACCATAATCCTTCACACAAGTCACAACCTTAGCAACGTGCACCATATTGATGAAACCATGACCGATATTGGCCTCCGATGGATTTTGATCTCCACTCAATGCACAATGAGGATCAATGGTCCTCGAGTTCATATTTTGATTGTTGGGTAAAGGATTAGTTATCACGGTTGGGCTCTGTGCTATGAACCTTGAGGCATATTTCATACGAGGGCACAAGTGAGTGAGGTGGTCCTCCTTACATAACTTGCAAGGAAACTTTACCTTACGTTTAGTCTTCTTGTCCCCCCCAGCATTACGAGTGTTCTTGTCATTATAATTATCATTTTCATTCTTATTCCCACCCTTATGATTATTTTTCCTTATTCCTTCCAGGATGCTGGTTTCCCTTCTAGTCCAATGATTGCATGCAAAGTACACTGGCTGATTGGATAGGTTGAGATGAAGTCGTGGCTTGTCTTGATGTGGATTGAGTAATTGACAATTGGATCACTTGTTTCACAACCGAATCCATAGGTTTTGTACTTGTAGAGCCCACAATGCCATCGGCATGTGGCCCAGGCTTGATCTTGGGATCGAAACTAGATCGTGGAGCATTAGGTATAATCTCATACAAAATTCTGGATTGAGCGTAGATTAAATCCAAATATTTTGCCATAAAGATTGCTTGTTCCTCGTTTTGGACGCCAGATGTGGAAACATCCTTTGCGATGTAAGGTAACAACGACTTGAGGAACCACTCAAGGAGAAATTCTAGTGGTATAAAGGATTTAATCAACCACTTTCATCTACGCCACTCTTGAATATGATCTGAGATATGTGTGGCTTTGTCTTGTCGAAATGTCGACAAGAGTTCAATACCAACATCGTAACATACAGGTAGCTAAAAGTGATTGAGGAAAGTCATGGTAAGGTCATCAAATAAAATGTATTCCCCTCTTGGTAATTCTATATACCATTTCGCTGCAGGCCCTATGAGGGTGCATTGAAATAGCCTTAGACAGATTGAATCATCATGTAAGAAATTGGAAGAGCACCAAAGGTGAAAAGTAGTGACATGCTCACTAGGATCTTCTACAGCTTTACCCTCAAACTTGGGAATGTTCGAAGGATGCTTGTTAGGGACGGCCGGCCACACCGAGTCATGAGATACTGTATCGTTCATAAGTCTTGATAAGTCAGATAAGTTCAATTTTTCGAGGAAAGGGAGCCTAGGTTGAGCCGGTCTATGCCACACTCCCTGATAGTTCTGATTCATGTAAGGTTGATTTCTATAAATACCATAGCCTTGGCCATAATAACAACCTCCCATTTGACCCGTATAGGGCTGCATGGAAGCATTGTGATGCAGGGTACCTTGATTATATGGTGCTACAAAGACATAATTGGAAGAGTAAGAAGGTTGTTGATACCCGTACCCATAGGGTTGATAGTTTTGTCTGTTGAAATATTGTAACTTCAAAGAATATTCTATATGTATCTTTTGTGGTCCCCGATGGTCCTACCAGGAGAACCACTTGTATTTCTTTATACCCCGATGTTTCTAATCAGGAGAACTAATAATATTCATGAGGAAGTACCCTCAAAATGTAAATTGAGTCATTAGCACCCCAGTCGTGGTTACTCAAGCCTACATGATTAAATTAGGATTACTTGATCCTACATGACTGAATTAATTATTAAGTGAACGGACGAATATAAATAGAGGTTTGGCGCTCCTCATTTGGAACACACACACTTAGTTGTGTAGCACATTAGTGAAGGAGAGAGAAGTAGTTGGAGAAGGAGGAGGATCAGTGTTTTGGTTTTACCTTTTATCTTTTTGGGGCATCTATATTGAGGAAGCTTTTTGGGGCATCTGGAATCGATATTTTTGGGTGTGAGAGTCTCCAGGAAAGTCAAACCCTAGTTTGACAGTTGCACCAGAAAACAACTAGAAGCTGTAAAAGATGAATATTGAAAGTCTAATTTGGAAGGTGAAGACCTGAGATCTCTAGAAACCAAGCACACCAGCCAACTCACCTCAATCAAGCGCATCTCCTGGTAAGTTCAGTTTCTCATTTCGCATAATTTCAATTTTTTGTGATTTTCTCATAAGATGGCCCCAAGCACTAAGCTTGAGGATAAGCTAGAAGGCATAGAGAATTTTTGAGCATGGAAATACAGGATTGGTCTCATTCTTCAAGAGAATGATCTTTATAAGTATGTCAAAGAAGAAGTTGCAGAAGATGAAGCCAAGGAGAAGCACAAGAAGGATATGATTAGGGCACAAAGGATTATTGCTGACTCCATCAAGGATCACTTAATCCCTCAAGTGTCATCCAAGAAGACTCCAAAATAAATGTATGATTCCCTATCCAAAATTTATGAGGGAAGAAACATCAATAGAAAGATGAATCTAAGAGCTCAATTGAAGAGCACCAAGATGACTCACGGAGAATCCATCCAAGACTACTTCACAAGGGTTTCTCAGATCAAAGAGAAACTAGAAGCTATTGGAGATAAGATTGATGAAGATGAAATGGTTATGACTACTCCCAATGGTGTCACTAGACCCTGGGAATCCTTCATCCATATGATGTGTACTAGAAAAGAAAGCATGAAGTTTGATGTGGTATGGGAAGACTGCATTCAAGAGGAGACTAGAGTGGAAAATAGAAAATCCTTACTAAAGGAAGATGGTCAATCCCTATCCACTCACACCAAGAGAAGAAGAAGTCAATCTAATTTTAAGAGAAGAAATTTCAAGGAGTCTCAACCTCCCAGAAGAATCCAAAGAACAAGGGAAAATCCTCCAAATAAAGACTACTTTAATTTTCAATGTTTTCATTGTGATAGATAGGACACATTGCCCAAAATTGTCCTATGAAGAGGCAAGAATATAAGAAGAGGATCAACAACAACAAAATACACCATGCTCATCGAGCTGAAGATGAGGATGAAGAAGAAGAAGAAGAAGGACCTCCAATAAAGAAAGCAAGAGAAGAAGATGTAGGAGAGTATGTACTATTCTCTACACTCTCTGGGTCTATAACACCTGGAGAAGACACTTGGCTTATTGATAGTGGTGCTTCAAAGCACATGACCAGACAAAATAAAACTCTGTCCAAACTTGAAGAAAAGAGCTCTCCTTAGAAAGTATCCCTAGGAGATGACTATCAATATCCAATCAAAGGAGCTGGTGAAGCAATCTACAAACTTGATTCAGGTAATCCCTTAAAGATGAAAGATGCATTATATGTACCTGGTCTAAATAATAACTTACTTTCTATCTCAGCTTTAGATAAGAAATCATTCAAAGTTGCTTTCATAGATGGTCAAGTACTCATGTGGCCCAAAGGAAAGAATATTGAAGATGCAATCATCATTGGTGAAGAAGAAGGAGGCTTGTATAAACTCAAGGGACACTCAGAAACAACCTTTGTTCATGAGTCCACTGACCCTAGTGAACTATGGAATAGAAGGCTTGCCCACATTAATTACAAGGCTCTACCTCATGTGAAAAAAGTAGTTACCGGATTACCAGAAATGAAGATCAAGCATGAAGGCATTTGCAAAGGATGTGCAAAGGGAAAGAACATCAAGAATCCATTTCCGAAGAGAGAAACAAAAAAAAAAAGGTACATTGGAATTGATTCATTCAGATGTATGTGGTCCAATGTATTCTACATCCTTAAGTGGATTTGAATATTATATCACATTTATTGATGACTATTCAAGAAAGACTTGGATATAGTTCTTGAAAGCAAAGATTGAAGTGTTTGAGAAATTCAAAGAGTTCAAATCCTTGATAGAGAATCTTTCAAACAAGAAAATAAAGACACTCCAATCAGACAATGGAGGAGAGTATACCTCAAAATATTTTGAAGCCTTTTGCAAAGATGTCAGAATCAAGAGGGAACTAAATACTCCCTACAATCCTCAACAGAATGAGGTTGCGGAAAGAAAGAACAGAACCATCATGGAGGAAGTGAAGACAATGATATATGATCAAGATCTTTCAATGCATCTATGGGCAGAAGCAGCAAGAACTATTTTGTATGTGTAGAATAAAATATATCATAGTGCTCTTGGAATCAAGACTCCAGAAGATATGTTCACAAGAAAGAATCCTGAGGTTAGTCACCTCAAAATATTTGGTTGTCCAATATATATTCATATACCAAAAGAGAAAAGAACCAAGTTGGACCCTTCCGGAAAGAAGGGGATATTTGTTGGATACTGTGAAGTATCCAAGGCATTCAGAATTTACATTCCTGGATTCCATCACATGGAAATTAGTCGAGATGTGACATTCTATGAAGAGGAAGCCCTCAAGATATCCAAGAAGTTCCAACATGAAGAAGTGTATGAAGAAGAGACACCTCCCAAAAATAAAGAAACTACATGTCTCCTTGAAGAAGAAACTCCTGAAGAACATGACATGGTAGAACCACAAGAACCTCCTACAATGGACATGTAATGAAATAGAAAGCCTTCTTTGAAAAGAGAGATTATACAAGAGGAAGAAAGATATGGGGATCCTGAAGGCTCCACAAGGGAAAGAAATAAACCTAAGACTTTTTCCAACTATGTAGCTTTGATGTGTGATCTTGTAGATCAAGAACCTACAAACTACGAAGAAGAGATACAGAAGAAAGAATGGGTAGAAGCAATGACTGAAGAATACCAGTCAATAACAAAGAATAATGTATGGGATATAGTTCCCAAGCTAGAAGGTGTTGAGGCCTGGAAATTCGCAGGCAGCAACAGTAAGGGATTCTCCCCAATCAACGTTCCCAACTAGCCCGTTGACTGTTTGGTATAGGGAATCCATCCGGTTTTACGATCCGGCTACCGTAGGTCAAAGTAACAAACAAGGGTTTTACCGGTTGCGGCCCGGTCCACCGGAATTTGTATTTTTTTGACTTAAGAATGAAATGCAGATAACTAACTGAATGCAGGGTGGTGAAGGATGCAAGGAGCATTCACAAAGTGATGCGTAGGTTCTTACCTCTTGTCTTAGGCTCACCATGCATCTGAAACACTCATGTAGAAATGAAATGACTAACTATCTATATGCCTACCTATCTAATCTACTTATCCTATCCCCGAGGAGCCAACTTGTAATTAACATATATGAGTAATGTGGATGTGCACACGTAATAAAATCAATTACATATAGCTAGCATTATCTTTTACACACATGAACAGCGAAAGATATTTCACAACCAGATAGCTAATTGTTTATAGCAAGCATACATTACTCAAGGTAGAGATTTCATAAAATAAATCAGAAATCATTAAACAAAGACATAGGTCATGAAGTTAGAACAATCTCACGATTCATGGCTATAATGTTGAAAAACAAAGTAGTTCATCTTTCGATTATCCATGTCAAAACATTTGAAATCCCACCGATCTTCTTTCAATAGGAAAACTGTAACTTTTATTGCAAAAGGAAGTAGTTCTTCTTACAACAACTTTCTAGTCTTACTAGGGAAAAAAGCCCCTTCTCTTCTCTACGTTTCCTACTTTTATACAAAAAGCAAAAAAAATGGTTGGGCTGCCCAAAGTGACCTTTGGGCTTCCCAACCTTTTTGTCTTCCCAACGTTTCATTTTTTCCAAAAATCCTTTTACAAACTATTAAATTACAGCAAATTTGTCGGTCCTTTTAAGAGGAGGGTCCTGCTTGGTTCTCCAAGAATTTTCTCCACGCTGCTGCCTCAGCAGCGAGTCCTTCAAACGAGTTGGGCTCTAAAAACTGAATGTTTAGCTCAAACTTTTCAGCCTGGTTTCTAATGGCCTCTACCCTGGCTATGTTCAATCGCACCTGTTCTTCTACGAGCTGCATATTGACGGCTATGTGGCCTATTTCATTTTTCAGGATTTGGTCATCAATAGCTTTGATGCATTGTACTCTGGCTTCTTCATCTTGCTGTCCTTTCTGCAACATTTCTACAAATGCATCATGATCAGGGAACTCATATAGCCTCTGCTCGGCTTCTGCCTGACATCGGTTGTAGGTAACCAGGGCTCTCCTGAAGAATTCTGTGCAGACTCCCTTGGTTTTCTTGACTGTTTTCTAGAAGTCTTCTACAGTATTGATAGCAAATTCTATCATATCGTGGTCCCGTTTAAGGGCCTTTTTATCCTTGGATGCTAGTTCAGCTGGGGTTTCCTCATCATTCTCTTCCCTGGCTATCCTTGTAGTCAGTACTTCGAGGATGTCTTGAGACCTGTCAACAAAATAAGAAGCGGTTTCCAAGATTTCTTCCAGTCGGCCATCAATCTGGAGGACCTGGCATCTTTCTTCTTCTAGAGCAGTTTGCAGGTGTAGCACTTTAGCTTTTTGGGCCAGGATGTGTTCTTTAACTGGCTATAGATCGACCTGTTGTTCCTTAGCTATCTCCAGCTCAGCAGTCAGAGAAGCTAGCCTCGCTTGCAGTTCCTGGGTGTATGAGGTATTGGACTCATAAATGACAGTCTGCTGGGCCTCCAACTCTTCCACTTTTGCCCTCAACTGCTCCTTTTCATTCTTTAAGTTTTCAATTTCCTACTGTGCACTTTCCAGAGCCTCATGTGCTGCTTCCTTGGCCTGTGCTTCTACCTGGATGGCACAAATTTCACTCTTTGTGGCCTCCATTTCTCTTAGCACATGTTCATATTTTTTCTTAAGTCTATTGCCTTCCTCCCTTTCTTTTCTCAGGGTGTCCTTAAGCTGAGAGGAGGTCTTCTTGGATGACTCTATTTCAATCATCATTCTGTCTATGTTATCCTCTGAAGCATGTATTGCTGTAGTCCTGGCCCTTATAGTAAACCTTGGATCTACATCTGTCCCTACCATCATGACCTTATCTGTTATCATTTTGCTGGCCATTCCTTCTGCCTCTACTTTTTTTCTGTTCTCCTCATTATCCTTTTAGTAGCCCTGTCATAATATATGGTGCTGAAATCAGGGACTTCTTCCCCTTTTTTCTGTACGAAGGGTACTAGATGAAGCATAGGGGTAGCAGCTATGATGGTAGTGGGCACTTGAGGGATCTGCACCTCAGGATTTTCCTCTCCCTGACTCTGCCCTGATGGTGTTTCGGGAGCTTGCTTCTGCGTCAACTTTATCTGTTCAACCTCCTGCTCTCGTAGTTCTTCGCCTAGCTTTCTCTGGGCTTCTTCGGCTGCTTGCCTAGCAGCTTCTTCTGTTTCTCTGGTTGCTTCATTGGTTCGTTCAGCTGCTTCCTGGGCAGCTTTCCTCTTTTCTTCTTCTCCCTTTCACATCCATTCTGCAGCCTCATCTTCCAGCCTTTGAGCCTCCTCTCTTATCCTTTTGGCTGCTTCTTCAGCCTTAGCTTGCTCAGCTTTATCTTGTTCAGATCCTTTTCCACCCTTGGTGGGGTTTTTCGGTTTGAATCTCCTGCTGAGTAATGTCATGTTTGGGGCATTCCTATAAACATATTCATCTCGATCAAAATGGTGGGTGTACTCATAAAACACCTTGTGCTTCTTGCAGTGCTCAGCCATTCTGCCATGAGTGTCATTTCGTCTTAAATTCATCTCGCCAAAGTGGAACTTCCCTAGTTCCTCTATAAATTCTGCAGCTTGCTTCACATTGGCGAAACTGCAGCTGCCTAGCTTAAATGGTAGAGGTGGATAGGCAGTCTTCTTTTTCTGGAACAAGAAGTGACCAACTCCATCAATAAACACTTTTCTTACTACCTCTTTGTGGACTATATAATCCGTTGCATACTTGGGCAGCAGATAAGGTGTTTTTGATCCACCAAACATTCTAAGATACATCCCGTTTTCTGTCATGAAATAATCACCATACTCCTCTATTACCTACATAGCCTCTTCAGACATGCAGTTACATTCCTTTCGGAAGATAAGCGTGTGCAGAGGCATAATAAAATGCTCACAGATATCTCGGTAATAACTATGGTACTGATGAGCCCCCAGTAGTTTGTAGGCTGCATATACGGGCATTCTTTCCCTATCCCAAACACATTTGAGCCCGGGGAAAGGGTGGTGGCATAGTATGCAGTCTATCAGAATGGAACTCATGTAGAACTCAGATTTTTTTCAGGCCTCTCCTCCTACCAGGGCTGCAGCTACACAAGAAGAGAGACTACTTGATACTAGGCTGGCCCAGTTGAAGATTGTTCCTTCTATGGCCACATGAAACATAATAGGTATCCATTCCAATTTGAAGAGTCTACCATTGGCTCTTCCAAAGATTCGATTTAGAATCAAGGCTATAAACCTGTAAGGAGCTCTCAAGCTCGCTGTGTCATAGTCCTCCGTTGCTCTGTGTCTATAAAGCTTTCCTGGTAAGAGCATTCTTCTCAGGGTTTCCACTAAATCCATCCTGAGGTTATCTAACCAATCGTTTGACAGGAAGACTTGGGGCTCTCGCAGGTGGTAAGCCAATGCCACATATCCAGGGATAAATGCAGCATAGCCCTGACCTTCAACATTTCCCATCAGCATTGTGTTGTTATTGGTGTGTGGTAGAATCCATCTCATCACATCAGAGTAAGGGAACAACTCTGGTCTGGTAGCCACCTTCATGATGGCGGATTTTTCAATGTTGGTGTAAATAGGTTCTTCCTCAAGACCCATGTCTAGGACTTCCCTACGAGAAATCAGTCTGTATATCTTGCCCCATTTGTACTCAGGCTCAATCCCAGAGATACATTGGGTATCCTCATATATATACTCCTTCTGTGGGACGACCTCTATTGCTGTTTGTTCTTCGACCGTAGGGGCCTTCCTTTTCTGCCTCTTGGACATTGTAAATTCTTCCTGCAATGTAACAACATTATGACATTTAAGCAGTTTGAATTTTTTGAACATTGTGCATCAATATATCCTTTCTCAAGTGTATCATAATTGCGACCAGTCCATGAAATCAAATCATAAGTCTCTCATACTGAACAATCAAACTAGCATGCAGTACTGTGCAATGTGCCATTATCTTATGCATAGTATGGTAATGCTTAATGCAACAAATACATATATTGTTCAACCTTATAATGCCTTGAGACTATGGGTGCGCTATCTTATGATCCGATCTATATGAGCAAGCCTATCAATCATACTTATGCCAGGATTAAACCTACACTATTATGTGACCTACCACTTCCTCATGATAGCGATACATTGAAGCAAAACATTGTAAATTATATGTAGGTGCAGTATTCAATTATCATTCTATTTCCTAGCAAACACAGAGAAGGATTAAAAGCGTCAAGCTCATGCCAATCAACACTTTAGCCATAAAACCCAATCAGATGCATCACAAAAGAAACGCATGCGACTTGTAGCGGAGAAGTTGCATTAATCTGGCATTACATTTCGCCCTCCCCAGGGAGGCGTAACCACTTTTCTGCACAGGGTATCCTCATCAGAACACGACCAACACGCTATCCTCAACAAACGTAGCATAACAACGACACACCCCCTCTACCCCACTAGGGTTTTAGGCGAAAAAAAGAAAAAGGGTCGCGAAGGATGGCGCAAGCAACACCGGCTAGGTTCGACCGTCTGCCTCGTCGAGGTTACAAAAGAATGTGCGAGCGGGACGGCTAAGTCCACAGGCTGGGAATGCACCACTGAAATCTATAAACTACCAAACCCCCACTGCAGTGCCCAAAATCCGACCACCCCCTATCTATCATGGCCGCGCAGCAAGTTTTGGCGCAGACGGCGTAACGGCCGTCTGCGCCTAAACCTTTCAACCCCTGTGCGCGCGAAGCATCCACTAAAAGCGAAGAGCAAATGGCTTAAATGGTCAATAGCCCCTCTCACCCTAGGTTAATATAAAACTAACTTGTACAAACTTGAGTCCTAGCTGTACGAGGGAAAACACCAGGGACCCCAAAACATGGGAGAAAATCAAAACCGCTCAAATGCAAATGGGAAAAGGACAGAATAAACCTACCTGGTGATCCGACGAAAAACGAGCTGATGACAGTTGGAATTCTACTCTTGCCACCTGGAAGCTGGTACACGATAGCTAGACCTTCACGCACTCCAAATATCGACAGCTCAATGCTATACACAGCGCGACATGGCTCGGCAATAAACAAACAATAAAAAAACCCAAACCATCGCACCGTATAATATAAAAAACACCGCACGTGCGAGAGCATTTAAATCGGGCGCGAAATGAAAGTTGCGTCGGGCGACTAGAGCTTCAGTCCCTCCGCAACGGTGGGCCCTCAGAGCGTGATACCATCCGCAATGGAGGGGGAAGTGATGGCTGAACGCTCTGATACAAAATCCGGGAGACACACAAAGCACACATCGGAGCACTATAGAAAGTCAAACCTGCCAAGGTCCGCAACATCGGCGGGCCAGATGAAAGATACGTCTGAAACGGTGGAAAACATGATGGTGAAAAGCCTCGATGTGAAGTCGGAGGATAAGAGCCTATCATGATCCGCAACATCGGACGAGGGAGAATTTAAACCCCTCCGATAAAGAACCAAAGACCACCCGATAGAGAATCAAAACTCGCGCGCAACGGTTGGAGCGAAAAGAAAAGTTTAAACCCGGAAAAAGCCCGCAACGTCGGAGGGAACAAGACAATCAAGATCTGAAATCCACCTGCAACGACGGGACAGTCAAACAAATTAACTCCCGATACAGGAAGGTTTTGAAAGATACGCAAAACGACGAGGAACTCAATTAAAGATGGGATTCTTTAAAACATTGAAATGAGGATAAACCAATCGATTGACAGCAACCAAAAATGCTGGAAGATGCTTCAAAATTCACATACCAAAATCGGCAAGGATCAGGAAGAAAACCGACTAATTCAAAGTAAAGGAGGGTCCCAAAATTTTTTGGAATTTTGGGAAAATGTTGCAACTGCAACAGAAGGAAAGAGTGTAGTATCCTCCAAATGGATCTACAAGATAAAGCATGCAGCTGATGGACGTATCAAGAAGTATAAAGCAAGATTTGTGGCGAGAGGTTTCTCTCAAAAAGAGGGAATTGGTTATGAAGATACATTTTCCCCAGTAGCACAACATACTTCGATTAGAGCTATCATGGCACTTGCATCCATGATGAAGTGGGAATTACACTAGATGGATGTGAAACAGGCTTCCTGAATGGTGTGATTGAAGAAGAAGTATACATAGAACAACCACAAGGATTTGAATTTGAAGATAGACATACTCACGTATGTAAGTTGAAGAAGGCCATGTATGGCCTAAAACAAGTTCCTCGAGCTTGGTATGGAAGGATAGATAGTTTCCTGATGAGCATGGGCTTTACCAAGAGTAAATCTAATCCTAACCTTTACCTCAAGGTTATAGAAGATGAACCTGTCATACTACTATTATATGTGGATGATTTATTTCTGACAGGGAATGAAAAATAGATTATGGAAAGCAAGAATAAAATCGTAGAAGAATTTGAGATGAAATACCTTGGGTTAATGCATTATTTACTAGGTCTATAAGTATGGCAAAGTTCAGAAGGAATCTTTCTCAACCAGGGAAAGTATGCAGTGTAGATATTGAAAAGATTCGATATGTTGGAATGCAAAGCCATGGCCACACCCATGGATTCCAACCTGAAGTTGTTAGCTGATGACTCATCAGAGTTAGTGGATGTGACTCAATACAGACAGATCATTGGGTCATTAATGTACTTAACAAACACCAAACCTGACATTTGTTTTGCTGTGAACACTCTGAGTCAATATCTAGTTTGACCTAGATGGGTTCACCTGGTAGCTGCAAAACATGTGATGAGATATCTGAAAGGGACTATAGACTTTGTTCTATACTATGATGGTAGCCATGAGTACATCAGTGTATGGCTATACAAATGTAGATTGGGTTGGAAGTATCTCAGACAAAAAAATCACATCAGGTGGATGTTATCATCTGGGATCTACTATGATTTCATGGTTTAGCAGAAAACAGTGCAGTGTTGCTCTTAAGACAACCGAAGGAGGATATATAGGAGCTTGCTGTACTAGTTTTGAAGCCATATGGCTTCAAAATTTGATGTTAGGGTTATTCAACCTAGAGTTGGATACTACCATGATTCTATGTGACAACCAAATTTGTATAAAGATGACAGAGAACCCAGTGTTCCATGACAGATCAAAGCACATAGAAATCCAATATTTCTACATTCAAGATATGATGCAGAAGGGAGCCACAAGGATCCAGTATGTGAGTACTGATGAACAAGTTACCGATGTGCTAACAAAGCCTCTGTCTCAAGTAAAGTTTGAACACTTTTGAGACAAGCTTGGTGTTGTTCGAAAAGACCTTCCTCGAAAGGGGGAGTAGTGATGTTGCAGTGGGATTGTATCATCCCTGGGCACTTTCCCTAAAGTGATCTAGTGGCCTCGATCCTCAAGAATGAAGAGGGATTGTAACATCCTAGGACATTTATTGAGAAGCGATCCGACGACCTCGATCCTCGAGAATGAATATGGCTTGTATCATCCCAGGACATCTGTCTAAAATAGATCCAGTGACTGCAGTCCTTGAGAATGTAGTGGGATTGTATCATCCTTGAACTTTGGTTTAGAAAGGTATCCGGAGGCTTCAGTCCCTGAGAATGTGGCAGGATTACATCATCCTTGAACTTCGGTTTAGAAAGGTATCCGAAGGCTTCGGTCCCAGAGAATGTGGCAGGATTGCATCATCCTTGAACTTCAGTTCAGAAAGGTATCTAGAGGCTTCCGTCCCTAAGAATGTGGCAAGGTTGCATCATCCTTGAACTTCGGTTTAGAAAAGTATCTAAAGGCTTCAATCCCTGAGAATTTGGTAGGATTGCATCATCCTTGAAATTCGGTTCAGAAAGGTATCCGGAGGCTTCGGTCCCTGAGAATGTGGTAGGATTGCATCATCCTTGGACCTAGTCCTAAAGTGACAGGGACTGATTATCTCATAATCAATACGGTGACTTCCGTTGTCGAGAATGTGGTAGGATTGTATCTTCCCTGGACTTAGGTCCAAAAGTGATCCGAATACTTTTGTCTTCATGTTGTGGATTGCAGGTTGTTGATGATGATGACGTACTGATAGAAAGATCAAAGTGTGATGATGATGATGTACTGATCGAAAGATCAGAGTGTGATGATGATGTTGTTGTTTGAAAGTTCAAAGTATGATGATGATGTTGTTGATGTTACTAATAGAAAGATCAGAATATGATGATGATGATGTTGTTGATCAAAAGGTCAAAGTGCTGAAGATGTTGTTGCTGATCGAAAGGTCAAAGTGCTGAAGATGTTGTTGCTGATTGAAAGGTCAAAGTGCTGAAGATGTTGTTGCTGATCAAAAGGTCAAAGTGTTGTTGATGATGTTATCAATCAAAGCAGTCAAAGTGTTGCTGTCGTTGAAGATTGAAGATGAAGACTATATGATGTTGAAAAGCTTCCAATGATTTATAGATGTGTTACCATGATGATGTTGATGATGTCCTCTATCTCTCTCCTATTATTGTTGTTGTAGAATACCCTTCTCGTTAAGGGGGAGTGTTGAAATATTGTAACTTTGAAGAATATTCTATATGTATCTTTTGTGGTCCTCGGTGGTCCTACCGGGAGAACCACTTGTATTTATTTATACCCTGATGTTTCTAATCGGGAGAACTAATAAGATTCATGAGGAAGTCCCCTCAAAATGTAAGTTGGGTCATTAGCACCCCAGTTGTGGTTACTCGAACCTACATGATTAAATTAGGATTACTCAAGCCTACATGACTGAATTAATTATTAAGTGAACGAACGAATACAAATAGAGGTGTGGCGCTCCTCATTTGGAACACACACACTCACTTGTGTAGCGCATTAGTGAAGGAGAGAGAAGTAGATGGAGAAGGAGGAGGATCAGTCTTTTGGTTTTACCTTTTATCTTTTTGGGGCATCTATATTGAGGAAGATTTTGCTAGGTTTTTACCTTTAGGGTTTTCCTAGGAGAAATCTCTATTATTCTTATGATACTATTTCTTTTAGCGATAATTTTAGGGGTGAATTTTATCCCGGTGGGCTATTTTTCCATGTTTTTCTCCCAAAAAAGATTCACCATTTTGCATTTTTTGAAGGCCTGTTTCGCCCAATTTTGATGGGGTAAAAAATTTTCACCCTAAAAATCACCAAATTATTATATAAATGATATAAAATCCTTGCAAATTAAAATATTTTTTGAAAACTATCACTAATCATTTTATAGTTAGCATTTTAAGATTGGTAATATTCACCAAAATTTATACACTTTTAAATAACTATGGTTCCGTAAAATCATCCCTGGAATTTCTTTCAGTGATCCTGTTTATATGGTTTTGTTATGAAATTGAAATGAAATACTGATGATCTAGCTTAGCATATGGAATTTTAACATTGTCCATACTGCGGTACATAAGACTGTCCATGAGAATCTCCATAAGGTGTCCCATGGGATGTCCCGTGAGAATGTCCATAGTTAGGGATATGGGGAACTCCTTGAGATGGACCATAAGATGATCCAGAAACAAGGATATGACCTCCCAACACAATAGGAGGTACTTGACTCTGAAATACTACCGTGCGAGTAGTCACAGTAGGAACATGGATAGTAGTGAGGAAGGACCACATGAATGAGGGGGAGGAAGGGTTGTCAAAAACGAATTCAAAGGAGTAGGGTTTGAGGATGAAGGGACATGTGAATGAATGTAAGTGGTGTTCCCAATTGTCACTCGTCTCAGTTCTAGTATCCACATATGATTACTAACACTGGGTCTAGGACAGAGATGTGAGGTTGCTTCCACCGTTGGGATGGAAGGTGCAATGTGAATAGTGCTCCCAAATCTCTTCGCATGGAAAGGAATAAGAGTGCCCCCAGACAGAGTGTTAGGTTCAACTTTTGACTCAACATGATGTGTCAGATTGGGTGCGGGGATATCAAACATGCCATAATGAACATGATGAGTGCTTGTGGGTTCATAATAAGTCTTGTCACCTGGTAACCAATACCAACTACTTGTGAATGAGGGATCATAACAAGATTGTGAAGGTATTTCTGGTGAAGGATCATATACGGGAGTAGGATCTTCCTCCCCAACCTCGTGAGGTGGAGAGGACATCTCTGGATTCTCATCCTCATGATCTCCCATAGTGTGCATTAGAGGAAATTTCAACTCAAAATGGGCCTTTTAACTTTAACTCAAATTCCATGTCATCATGTGTTAGCCAATGAAATTGCTTTAAATTTGAAATACCGTATAGGTCTTAAGCACTTTTTTAATATAAATTTGGGGATAGGTATCATAAAAAAAACTATTTTTTTTGTTTGTATTTTCGACATATCTGCCTGTCTTTTTACTCAAATTTCGATCGAGAGATCTTGTTGGATGCGGAATTAAATTTCACATCCGACAAGTACCCACTCGGCATACTTTTGATGGGCCCCTCTACCACAAAAATAAGAAATGCCTAAAAAAATGTGATGATGATGTCATCATCATGTTTTTTTCAGATATTTCTTGTTTTTGGGGTAGCGGGGTCCATCAAAAGTATGTCGAGTGGGTACTCGTTAGATGAAGAATTTAGTTCCACATCCAACAAGCTCTCCCGATCGAAATTTGAGTAAAAACACGAGGAGATATGTCGAAAATACAAACAAAAAAGTAGTTTTTTTCTTTTCTTCCTCCAAAATTAATAAATATTATTTTATTATTTTAACTATTATTTTATTAATTCTTTTTAGGAGGCCCAGTTTGAGTTGAAATTTCCTCTAATGTGAATCAAAGTGAGAAGTAGTCTTCTCGGACTGTCTGTTTCTCTCTCCCAAAGGAGGAGGAGACATGGAAGGTGGAAGTCCTTCTAAATGATGAGAATGGTGAAGCGCTGCACCCAAATCCACAATGACTCAAAAAAATGAAAAGACTTGATCTAATTACGCAAACCTTAGGAAAACTAGCGTGCACAGATCACACACTTATAAAATGTAAATCCAAATCGCAAGCAAACAAGGGTAGGATATGTGAGCTCCCGAATGAAGCAGGTATGTCTCGCCTAGGAGAGGCTTGAGACTCCCATACACAACAAGCAGAGGTTCATAACCAATTATAGTGGCCCTTAGCTTCAAAACATATAGAAATTGTGTTTTCTGACCCCTACTTGGCCAGGACACCTACAGAATAACCTCTGCAAAGCACCCCCTCGATAACCCAGGTAAGGAAACTATGGTCACCTCAATATAATCAATGCTCGGGCAGACAGTGGCAGGAGGGATTGACCGTATGGGCAGGGTAGCAAATCTTGAAACTCTCGAAAGATCCCCCAGATACAAATACAATCCTGGAAATATCTCTGGTGCTACTTAGTTACAACCAGCGGTCATCCCAATCATAACTACTCACACTACCTCGTGCTTAACTCCCTTGTAAGAGGAGGATCTTGAGAACACTAATTATATAAAGGAATTTCACACTCTCACCTGGATAGACACATAAATGTTTCATTTAGTGGTCTTGGAGAATTTACTCACAATGAACTATTCCAAGACCCTAAAACCTAGTCTTGTTGGTGCACCCTATAAAAGAAAAGAGTGTAACTCATTTTATTATGTGTTGATTTTAATTGGCTTATTACTCAAAGGGAAAATGGTCATGCAACTAATGATGTTATGATGCAACAAGAAGTAAAATGCACACCTAAAAATCAATGCAAATGCATTGTGTCAAATGAAGAACATGGTATGCTACTACGTGAAGTGCAAAATTTTTCTTTCAAATGAATATGCAATCATTCCTATATGAAAATATGACTAATGCTCTCCAAGCAAACCTAATGCAAGTACCATGCAAATGAAAAAGGCAAACAATGCATAACAATGCAAAAAGCAAATGTTTTTGTATTTTTTGAATTAAATGATATAAAAAGCAAAAGTATGACTCTACAACCCTTGGACTCTGCAAGCACTACCAGACAACACCCAAGAAAAGCTCCAAGGTAAAAGAGACCTAATGCACTAATCCCAAAACAAAAAATAGAAAATGAAATGACAAGAACATTTTCAAAAAATTTAAACTAAAAAACATCTCTGGTCAGAAACAGGCATGTATACAAACTCCAGAAGCATCCAAGAAGACTTGGCAATTATCCAAACTCACCCAGCAACACTTAATATTCCCTAAAAAGGAAAAAGTCAGGGCATACGTGACTTTTTGTAGTAAATCCATGTATATACACGACTATTCTAGGAATACCCGCGTGTACACGCAACTATGAAGGAAAAAACCGTGTATAAGAAGAAAAAGAGATAAAAAGAAGGCAAACACACAAGCTGAGACAAAATTTACTCCTATAAGACACTACTAGGAAAACATGCCCCCAGACCCGATTCAGAAACAAAGAAATCAGAGAAATTCAAGAACATTGAATGTCGACAAAACCTCTAAAGGAAATGACTAGGAACTCCCCAGTATGGTCGCCAATTCTTTTACGGAGAAAAATTCCTATGGATTAGGGTGTACCACAACAGATAGAGTAACTGCAGAAATCAATCCCTTCCAAATATGTAAGAGAAATAAAACATATAACACTAAAGGATCTCGAAACATACCTTATTCTGGATGGTTGATGTAGATCCCTGTTGAGCTTTTCCAATCCTGCTTGTGTTAACAGTTTGCTCTCTCAACAATCAGAAAATAAGAAAAGCATGCTATATAATGGTCTTAGACCTACTATAGAATATATAATCAATAATGTATAAGCAATTAAAATCATCCATAGATTCAATATTCATTTAAATGCACATCATTGGACAAGACAATATATTTCTATTAATATAAATCAGAGATTACATGAATGATAACATCTGTCGGCACATCTGTGAACTGGAGAAACTGAGTCCTCCACTTGGGCCTCCACCACCTGAATCCTCCATCTCTTGATAGCAAGCTCAAAAGCAAAGGAAAGATTGGGAAGAACACCAAGTGCTCCAAGGTACAAAGGGATGGAGACTCAAGTATAAGCAAGCTACGGCAACAATGGACTATCATTTTCTTCCTCTTCAATTCCGCCTCTTCAATGTATCCAAAGGGTTCCTTAGATATTTCTTCAATGGGGTAATGGAAGGTCAAATCTGAGCAATCTTGAGGCATATGGAAGGCCGAGAGACAAGTGACTCGGATCCACATCAAGGAAAACTCAAAAAATATTTGGCCTTTGGCACACATCCTGATGTATGTGGATTTAAGGGTTATATCCACGTGTATACGCGAGAAATGGTTTAAAAGATACATATAGAAAATAACAGGTGTTTTTAGCGATGATCTTGGAAACATCAAAGGTACAAAAATAGTCCATGGGGTCCAAAGAGTCTGCAGATGGACAGGGAAGGCCATAAATGTGTGATATACCATGTGTGGTAAAATCAGCTGTAACATGAATCATGTCTATTGTATATCAAATACCTATGAATTTATATTAAAACAACCTCTACCTAGTCTTGAATTTGAAATCTAACTGATCTTTAAAAATAGAAACAGTTACAACTGATTTGCTTCATTTCAGGAAGCGGACTGCTGAAAAATATGCTTCAAAGCACCACCTACATATCTCAAATGTTGATATCTATGTGAAATATGAGAGAGGTTTTTGTATTTAACCATGTTCCTGACAAAATGCATGTCTTCATTCTCTCATATCCACCTCCACATCCTTGGAATCAAATTTTGAAGTTGATGGCTCAAACATTAAACTGAAATTTTGGAAAATGTATGTGTGAAGATTACTTAAATTATCCCAATATCTAATATATGTGTAACATCTGAGAGAGGTTTTTGATATTGGACCGTTATGAAGAAAATCCTCTCTTAGTTTCTAAAAATGCATCTTGATTTGGTAGAAACAACTCTTTGAACTTAATGACTAAAACAATCATTTTCATTAAAAATATGCTATGTTGCTACAAATTGATATGTGATACTTTGTTTGTTGTTTTTGATGTTGAATATGGAATACTGTTGGCCACTTTGTCTAACTTGTGCGACCCAGGTTCTGCACAGCCCATCGATCCAACAACTACCTGAGATACCAACCCGATAGAGCAAGCCCTGTCGGCAGTGCCTGCGAAGAAGGAACAGTCTCACCTGAGATATCTCTTAGATGGGTAACCACTGGAACCATTTTTCCATGATTGTCGAGGGATTATGGTCCTTTGGCTCGCAGCCACGGAGCTCAAAGAATGCCATAGGGAGACTGGACAGAGGATTCAATATTATGCGATAGAGCACAAATACATGCCATCATGTGCGATTTGACCTTCCTTTCGACCTCGCAACTGGAACAACTTGTGTGCCGCAGCTGACTCATACCAATCAAACCTACAACTCAAGTCATGATTCAAGACAGAAGCATAGAGGCCGATACATACATGTCCATTTTAGTGACACCTTTCCAATAATTAATCTGCTGATTACAGAATAACATCATAGATTTAAATAGAATTTAACATTATACAAAAAGAAAATAACAATCATTCACATAAACATTCACCAAATCAATCATTCATTCACACGCAAGAGATAATGTGGAAACCCCTCTGGGAAAAACCACCAAGGTTCTCTTCATCTGGCATGAGAAAATGATACAACACCTTGCAGTGTGTAGGATGCACACTAATATTAAGATATGTCTTTAAGACTCAGACTTATGGTTCTCATGCTCTCTAGTTTCATCTTCTACCCTACATCTACTCCTTGCGGTCTGCGCACACAGCAGCTAGATCCACAGCTCAACAGCCCTTCTATCGCTACTAGACTCTTCCTGAGTCTCCTCTCCTCTGATCTCTACAACATTACAGCAAAAGTGCCATCCTTAACCATGAATTAACACTGAACATGCCAACTATTTCTTGGACAATGACCTAAAACATAATCACAACCAATGATAAGCAACTAAAAGCCACTTAACAGCTAACAAAATCCAACCTTCTAACTATTGCATCCCTCCTATTTATACTAGTTTACATGTCCATACAGGGCCGACTGCATATCAACAATCTATTAACTGTCACCATCAGCCACCCCTCAAGCTACAACTAAGGTTATCATGAATTGACACAAGGAACTATCATCCTGACTTACAAATATCCTCTCGTACATGCATAGCTGCAGGATTACGCCACCATAAACAACCATGATATAGATTCTGTATCTATCTCTTTCTTACCGTTATCATTTGCATGCTTTTGTGCTTGCCTTTCCTTAGCCACGCACCTCTCAATTCTACTTGTGCGTGTCCTTTGGTTCCTTCGTGATCTTCCTTTGTTTCGGTCGCATGTGTGACGCGTCTTCTTTGGTTGTGCAAGTGAACTTCTTCCTTATGCTCCTTTATAGGGCCAACAGACCCCCAACACTCACCTGTGGCTTGTCCCGAGCCATGAAGCAAGGGACATATGAAGAGGCACAACCCGTGTGACACCTTTTGCAAAAGTTTTTTTTTTTAATTCTCTTGTGCAGCTTCTTCTGCCTCCATGATTGTGCACCTTGTTCCTTATGCTTTTCTTTCCTCCTTTTTTTTTGATGCTAAGGCTTGGGTTTATACAACTTCTTCTTCAGCCTCCTCTGAGAATTCTATGTCCATAGGCTTGTCTTGGGTATGGTCCATTGTATTCTAGTTGGTTAGGATACTTGGCTCTCACCCGAGAGACCCGGATTCAAGTCAATAAAATAGAACCATTTGTTGGCCACTTGTCCTAACTCGCATGACACAGGTTTTGCATAGCCCATCGATCCATCAACTACCCGAGATACCAGCCCGACAGAACAAGCCCCGTCGGCAGCGCCTGCGAAGCAGGTGCGGTCTCACCCGAGATATCTCTTATATGGGTAACCATCAGAACCATGTTTCTGCAATTGTCGAGGGATTATGGTCCCTTGGCTTGCAACCAAGGAGATCAACGAAGGCCATAGGGAGACTAGACAGAGGATTCAGTCTTGCATGATCGAGCACAAATACATTCCATCACACGTGATTTGAACTTCTTTTCTACATCACAACTGGAACAACTTGTGCGGCACAGCTGACTCATAACAATCAGACCTACAACTCAAGTTGTGATTCAAGATAGAACCATAGAGGCCGATACATACATGTCCATTTTAGTAACGCCTTTCCAATCATTCATCTACTAATTACAGAATAACATCATAGATTTAAACAATGTTTAACATTATACAAAAAGAAAATAACAACCATTCACATAAACATTCACTAAATCAATCATTCATTTAGACGAAAGAGATAACATGAAAACTCATTTGGGAAAAACCACCAAGGTGTTCTTCATTTGGCATGAGAAAAGGATAAAGCATCTTCCAGTCTGCGGGATGCTAACTGATCTTAAGATATGTCTTTAAGACTCATACTTATGGTTCTCATGCTCTCTGGTTTCGTATTCTACCCTACATCTACTCCTAGTGGTCTGCCCACACATCAACAAGATCCATGGCTCAACAACCCTTCTATCGCTACCAGACTCTTCCTGAGTCTCCTCTCCTCTGATCTCTACAACATTACAACAAAAGTGGCATCCTTCACCATGTATTACCACTGAACAGGCCAACTATTACTTGGAGAACTGACCTAAAACATAATCACAACTAATGATAAGAAACTAAAAGCCACTTAACAGCCAACAAAATCCAACCTTCTAACTATTGCATCCCTCCTATTTATACTAGTTTACATGACCACGCAGGGCTGACTGCATACCGGCAGTCTATTAACTGTCACCATCATCTCCCCCTTAGGCTACAGCTGAGGTGATCATGACTTGACATGAGGCACTATTGGCCTGACTTACAAATATCCTCTCATACGTGCATAGCTGCAGGCTTATGCCGCCATAAACGACAATGATATGAATTCTGTATTTGTCACTTTTCGTCGATTATCATTTGTGTGCTTCTGCGCTTGCATTATCTTCTCCGTGCACCTCTCTATTTTTCCTGTGTGGGTCTTTTGCTCCCTTCATGATCTTCCTTCATTTCGGTCACGCACGTGATGCATCTTTTTTGGTTGCACGTGCAAAATTATTCCTTATGCTCCTTTCTCGGGCCAACAAATACTTTTTAATGATGGTCTTCTAGTTGTATAATATCCTTGAATTTTCTTTCAAGTTTAATTGTAAACTAGCTTTCACACTTTGTCTTAAGCTTATAAATCCTTGAAATATTTTTCCCGGTACTTTTATTATATGTACTAAGTGTTATTTCAATGAGATTCAATGACCAAGATGCTACTTCTCCTTCTCTTTATACATCTCTCTATCTATCCAATGACGCCATCACATGGGACAGAGATAATCTATTCTAGAACATGGGTGGATTAAAAGATGTGAATCTAGCTAGTAATCATTTGTGTGACAACATTCCATCATTCATTGGAATTTTATCTTGTAGCATATTCTTCTCAATTTTTGTTTAAATTTTTGGATGCACTATAAATCTTGGCATCAAGAAATGTAAATATTATTATATCTTTCTTTGCAAATCTAATTATAAAAAATTTCATAAAATGTAGGTAGTCTGTGCATCTGCACAATAGAACAATCTCTATGATCAAGTTGTCATTCCAATAGTAAATGAAGTATATTTAGTTTGTTGCAACCAATTAGAAGACCGCTTACTCACATAAATGTGGCCTTATCAAATCTTAGTTGTTTGAGGAATACTTGTGCAATTTAAAATATCAGATCATCAAATTATGCTACCATTCCTTTAGATAGTGGCCTTATGTATGTCAACAAAGTCAGAGAATGAGATAAAAGAGTTGATCTAGTTTGATTTTAGAAAAATAAAATATAGGAAGGGAAGATACATGAATCCCTTTTCCTTTTCCATGGACCATGTCTTTGGAATCCTTGACCTGTGTTAACCCTTCTAATAAATCATTGGTCTCACTTGCCCCATTTTTAATCATTGTTGGCAATTTCCTCTTAGCTTGAGACAATACATTGTCTTTTGACAATGTTGATAGAGCCCTCTTGATAAATTGTTTTATCCCTAAAGTACCAGATGTGGAAGTATTCTTGGGCCATCCCATGAATCTTTTTCGGGGGTAGATCCTTGCAGTGAATAAATATTTTGACATGAATCTATTCCTCAAATAGAATTTGAAGGTCAATCCCCTTAATATTATTTACAATTTTAGATATGATATGGCCAACTTTAATTTTCACCCTTCATTTCCAACATAAACATAGTTATCAAAAAGTGGTTGATTATCTTTAGAGGAAGTAGAGTGATTACTTGAATTTGATGCACTGTGAGACTTTGAGTCTTGGCTTGTTTGATTTTGTTTGATAGTAATCTTCTCAGAATAATATTTTTTAGCAAGAACCTTCTCATTCTTGGGAAAGGCACTCAATTTTTTCTCCTCTCTATTAATTTTGTAGTCTTTCAAATGTCGATCATAGTTATATGTGCAGCAGTGTGGTCTTCCAAATACGATGGATCCAGAATCAAGTGAAGAAGGTAAAATAAGCTTTTAGTGAAAATTGATTTGAGGGACACTTAGTGGGGATATAGAAGCAGCAGTTTCCAATGACACTTAGTGGGGATACAAAACCAACAATTTCTAGGCACAATTTTGAAGGAATTCTAGAGACACTGTCAAGGACGAAGAAAGTATTGGAAGCGCATCACGTCATGCAATTGACTCTACAAAATATAGCCTTGCTCATGAGGTAAGCTTGATATCTTTTATTTTCGAGTATGGTAAACAAGCAACTCATTTTATTTTTCTTACTGTGTTTTTTTACTTTTAGAAAATTAATGATGGAAATTGTCAAGGATTAGAGTGAAGAATGAATAACTTACATGTGGATCATTTCTGCATTCATAGTAACTTATGAGAATCCTATACCATTAGAGGAAATTTCAACTCAAAATGGGCCTTTTAACCATAATTCAAATTCCATGTCATCATGTGTTAGGCAATGAAATTGAATTAAATTTGAAATACCGTATAGGTCTTAAATATTTTTTTAATATAAATTTGGGGATAGGTATCATAAAAAAAACTACTTTTTTGTGCGCCTTTTCGACATATCTCCCATTGTTTTTATTGAAATTTCGATCGGGAGAGATCCTTGGATGTGAAATTAAATTCTGCATCCAATGAGTACCCACTCATCATACGTTTGACGTACCCCGCTGCCCCAAAACCAAGAAATACCTGAAAAAAAATGATGATGATGTCATCATAACATTTTTTCAGGTATTTCTTGTTTTTTGGGTAGAGGGGTCCGTCAAAAGTATGCTGAGTAGGTACTCGTTGGATGGGGAATTTAATTTCGCATCCAACGAGCTCTCCCAATCGAAATTTGAATAAAATTACACAGAGATATGTTGAAAATACGAACAAAAAGTAGTTTTTTTCTTTTCTTCCTCCAAAATTAATAAATATTATTAAATATTATTTTAACTATTATTTAATTATTTTTCTTAGGAGGCCCATTTTGAGTTGAAATTTTGTCTAATGATTGAGTATTTTTTCCTGCATTAACTTATTTGTCAATGTCTTTTTAGTTAGAACTTGAAACCTCTTACATATGGATGTGGATACTATATCAAAATACCAAACTGGTGTCTTCAGCCAAATGTGGAGTATCCCCTTCCATTCTGTACTACAGAATGGTCTCTTGTTGGCCATGGGATTTACCTATCCTCCCTAGAATTGATTGTCTTGGATTTATTGTTGTTGTAATCTCACAGATCACATAAGGTTACCAATAATACATACTAAAACATACATACATAACAGAGACAAGAGACAAGAACAAGTAGATAGAATAACAGATTATATTAGCATGAGAGGGTCCATACAATAAAGAGAACTAAACTAAGTTCTTTATCTTGCTCAACAACCTAATATATATTATTTACAAATAGTTACAAAATAACTACCTGTCAGTTCGATGAACCGACACGACCTTAGGTGGCCGACCTAATCTCTAGTTTAGTCGGCTGATCGACTTAGTCGGCTGACCGAATAAGTCGGTTAACCAACTAAGTCGGCTATCGTTCAAGTTAGCATACCAACTTGCTCCTCTAACATCTACCCCATGAACAAAATGTTTCTTCGTCCCGAAGAAACAGGGAGGTAACAAAATTTCCTTGTCTGCCTAAGTAGTCTTTATTTTGTACTCTTGGTCTTCATGGGCTGTGAAGTCTGATGGTCGGTATTTTTTGAATGCAGACTTCGACAATTGCTAGAGCTATCACTGCCAGGTGATGTTGGAAATCCTTCCAACTCTGCAATATTTTCTATATGTTGATGGTCAGTGTAGTCAGATTTTATAAGATCGACATTTTCTCTGGAATGGAAATTTTAGCTATTCTTTCCATGTTGGGACCCATAAGCTGGTCCTTTTCTTCTGCTGTCTCTCTGAGTCGTTTCATCTGCGGGAAGATGATGTCTACTTTTTCCAAGTTGGGAATGGCTTGATGCACCCATTGATGTGATTCCCGCTCAAGCTTCTGGAGTTTAGCTGTCTCAAGCACTATTTGATCCTCAATTGTGCTTCTGAGTGATTTGTTAGTCGTTTTCCTCTTCTCAAGCACTTGGATCTCCTTCTTGGTGTGTTGATAGACTTTCCTGTAGTAAGCAGGCCAATCTTTTAGTACTTCTTCAGTGATGATAAACTCCTCCATGTGATCTTGCAACACTTTGTAGGATTCAGAAAAGGATGTGTGCTACTCCATCAGTAGTCGGATGGTTTCTTCTTTCTTTTCTTCTTTTGTTTCCTGAATCAGTGCTTGGAGTGCTGACACCACACTTTCAAACAACTAATAAGCTATTTCTAGTGGTTTTTCAGTGTCAACCTCTACCGGTTCTGGTATCACAGACTGGATCAGGTCCGTGCACTTGTTAAGGAACTTAACTTATTCATTTTCCTTGTTGTCTAGTTCCTTACGTCTGTGTTGGTTCCTTGTCTTTACTTCGAATGCTAGTGCTTCCAGTAGTTGTTCTAGCTCTGGATCTCTTAATTTGGTTGCATCGATCGCAGTGGTTGACCCAACTAGATTGATGTGGATCATTGTTGGCTGTCCATGATGGTCCTTCTTATTTTTCTTCTTTTTGTGCTTCTCTGCTTCTGCTTGTTTTGGCACCTGTGTACCTGCAAAAGTTGATTCTGGATTTTCTGTTTGTTATGCAGCAGTGGTTGATGGTATTTCTATTTGGGGCGGTGGGATGACTGCTACCTCTGGTTGTTTGGATGCAGGTGGTCCAGAAGTGGACGTGGTTGGTGCTGATGGTTGTGGTGGGGTTGGTTCTGGTGTAGCTGGTTGGATTAGGGGTTCTGAGTCGGGTGGTGGTGGTGGTGGTGGTGATGGGGTTGGTGAATGGTCGGGTGTGATTGGGTTGGAAAAAATGTGGTAAAGTGGTGGATTGTCGTTCTGTGGAGGTGAGTCCAAGTCAGAGAAGAGTTGATTGATTTCTTGATTTATGTCCTCGATATTTTCTTCTTCCTCTCCTCCGATCGGTTCAGAGGCTGGTAGGTGGGGTTTAGGTTCAGTTGGAGTTATAGTCATGGAGGCAGCATCTTCTATTATGTCGAGGGCCATAGCTGCCAGTTCCATCATCTGAGGACACTGGAATGATAAGTTTGTGCTTAACTTTCCCTTGTGGCCGTGTTTTTTTCCTTTTTCTTGCATCTGCCATCTCCTTCGACAATTTGGTGATAATCTATTTGGTGACAACATACTCTAGATTCTCATTTTCTATCCCTTCCCTTGGTGTATGAGTCGGGATGAGATTTTCTTCAGCTAGATTGGTTACCTGCTATTCTGTATGTGTTTCTTTTGTATGTATTTCTTCCCTCTGTGGCGTCGGAGGTTTGATTATGATCTGTAGTTGACCAGTGCCTTCGACCGGTTTCTCCTCCGACACAAAGGTACTGATGTATAGGTTGAGCTCATAATCCTCCTCCTTCTCTTATTCTGTTAACGGTTCCTCTATCGAGAAGTCCATTTCCTTTGCTTTTGCTGGAATTGGTATCTTTGCTCTCGCCTGTCGAGATAGTTCCCGAAAGATCTATTCGACTGACGGATAATAGTCGAGGGCCTTTGCATTTGGTTTGGTGCACTACATGTACCACACCACGGTATGGTCGAGCTCTAGCTAAATGTGGGCCTTTTTGGGTAGACTTCGTCGGATGTTTTGAGGCACCCTCCATCTGGTCGTGCATACTTTTAGCTGCTGGAGCCAGTTTTCCAACAACACTTTTCCATTTGCAAGTTCCTTCATTGTTCCTTTATGGGAGAATGGTTTGAATCTCCACATATGGAATTTTGTCGGTTCCTGAAAATTTTTGTCTCCTTTAGGGAAAATAGAGTACATTACTATCCATAAGATAAGGGATGGAAACCTGATAATTCCACCCATCTCTTGGCATTTCTCATAGATGGTTTTGATCATTTTGGCTACATACTCAACCCATATGTATATCTTTCGATTGGTCACAATGGTGTCTACTGCTTCCAACATATCTAGTTTGAGGTCGCTTCCTCGACCTGCCATTGTGAGTGTAATAGCTATGATTTTGGCCACAATATGTGGCGTTCGATGTGTTATGTGACCAATCATTAGTCCTTTCAAGTTTTTTCTTGATGCCGACCCTGTTAATTATTTGACCAGTCCTTCTTTTATACCGATTGGTACTGGGTCTCCTTTGTTTGATAGCCCTGTTAATTGGGAAATAACTTCCCTGAAGATGTCGACCAGTTGGTCGAAGTAAAATCAGTCATTGTGGTACTGGCTTATGACAAACTTCACTGATGTTTATTTTGTGCCACCGAAGCTGGCCATGAGCAGCGCGTTGGCATAATTTACAATGGAATTGTGTTGTATTTTCTCTGCAGCTGGAGTAGGCTGCTTGTCAACGTAATCCCACTCTTTTATCCCGACCCATAGTTTTTACCATGAGCCCTCCTGCACCTTAGCATTCTTGATGTTCTTTAGTCTCCTAACTAATGATGTTTCTACAGTCTGTAATTCCTTAGCCTTGGTTGAGGCTCTAGTCTATTTGGGTTCCATCTTGTTGGTTTGGTCGTTGATTTCACTAAGGTGCTTTTGCTTTTCAGTAGTCTAGTTTCTTCGGTGCTCTCTCTGTTTGAATTGAGGTGAATGACCCTTCAATGGTTCAATATTTATAGGCGACGCGGTGCATGTTCTCATCGATAGGTGTATTAATGGCAGACGTGATGTTCCAACTGGAACACTTGAGTGTACGTTAATGGTGAATTGGTTTCAGCGCTCGAGGTCATGAATGCGTGATGGGACTATCGAGGTCATCGGTTGATGTCGGTTATGAAAATGGTCAATGGCGTTATGTCAATGGGCCTGATGCCGGTTTTCAAAGTGGTGATTTCCTGTCATAGTTTTCTGTGTATAACAGTACTCTCTGCTTTTTGTATTTTTAGGTTTTTGTAGATTTTTGTTTAACCATTATGGTCCTTATTTTTTTTATTTTTTAGATTCTGTAGCGTTTTAGTCGGGCTCCATTAACAAGTTTCCAAAATACTATGCCTTGCAACGTCTTTAGTTGGACTGATCTGTTGGCATGTATTCCTTCGACAACGTAGGGTCCCATCCATTCTGTATGGAGTTTTTTAGGTTTTCCTTTTACTCGACTATTGTATAGTAAAGCAAGGTCTCCTACCGACACGTTTTTGTTCTTGATGTTTATGTCGTGCCATGCTTTTTGTTGTTGTTTCTAGATTTTGTTCTTGTTGTTTCTAGATTTCTCCTACCGACTATTACTCAGTTTTAATAGTTGGTCCTTTCTTCCTTGTTCGACATCGACATGTAAAATCTCTGCAATAATAGGTGTCTGTTGTCAGAAGTGTAGTGGAACTATTGCTTCTTGTCCATAAACAAGTCGAAAGGGGTTTTGGAAAGTTGATCATTTGTATGTTGTTCTATATGCCCATAGTACTATAGGTATCTTATAATCCCAGTCGTCCTTATCAGCATTACATATTTTTGTTAAACCTTTTGTTAATGTTTTGTTAAATTCTTCAATTGCTCCATTCGACTGAGGATGGTATGTTGTAATCCGATGATGGTTGATTTGGAACTGGTCGGTTAGGGTTTTAATAGTCCTATTAATAAAGTGTGTTCCCTGGTCGCTGATTAGGGTTAGTGGACATCTAAATCGAGTAATGATATTTTCATATAAATTTTGCGGCTACCTCACTAGAACATGTGTCGACTGGTTCTTCCTCTGCCCATTTGGTCACATATTCGACTGCAATTATTATGTACCTTACACCTGTTCTTTTTGCTGGTATAGGAAATGGTCCTATGAAGTCTATGGCCCAAATTTCAAATGTCAAACTTGGGTTTACTGATATCAAAGGCATTTCTGTGCTAGGCAGGGGTCGACCTAGTCATTGACATCTCTCACATTTGCTTGCAAAATTTTGCGATCTTTGTGAAGTGTTGGCCACCATAACCCTGATTGCTGGATTTTCTTTGCAGTTGTGTCTTCTTGGAAATTTCCTCCTGCAGGGCCGTAATGTGCTTCATGCATAATGTTGTCTCTTTCATGTTCCAGTACACACCTTCTAAGGATGTCGTCTAAACCCATTTTGTACAGGAATCCATTTATGAGGCTATAAGGTGCAACTTTCATGGCTAAGATCTATTTCTTTTTGGTACTCATGCCTTCTAGTGCTTGTCCATCTTCTAAAAACTGGGCTATTTCCTCTAACTCTACTGGGATTACTTCTATTCGAAATAGATGTGCATCTGTTAAGTCGTATTTGACTCCTGTCAGTTGCTCTCCTGTGTCGATTCGAGATAAATGGTCAGGACCGACATTTAACTTACCTAGTCTGACAACAACTTCGAACTCAAATTATTGGAATAGAATTAGCCATCGACAAATTCTTCCATGGTGTAGAGGCTTATTCACAAGGTATTTTAATGCTTGATGATCAATGTAAAAGATAAATGGATTAGCTAGGAGATAATGTCGATATTTTTGTAGTGCAAAGACCATTCCTAATGCTTCTCTTTCTGTCGTCGAATAGTTTCATTAAGCTTTGTTTAGTTTTCTTCTATTGTAAACTATAGGATAATCCATTCCATCATCTCCTGGCTGAGTTAGGATTGCTCCTATTGCTAGGCCTGATGCATCGATGTGGAATTGGAATTTAGTCGACCAATTTGGAAACCTTAGGATTGGTGCTTCGACTAGTTTTTTTTTAGTTTTTCAAATGATATATGGCATTCTTTTGTCCAGTCAAACTCTTTATCTTCCCTTAATAGTTCTTCTAGTGCATAGGTCATATCTGAGTAGTATCTGATGAACTTTCTATAACATCCTGTATGACCTAGTAAGACTCTGACTTGTTTTGAGTTCACTGGTGGTTTTAGGTCGAGGATAATTTTGATTTTTGCAAAATATACCTTAATACCTTCCTTATAGACAATGTGTCCTAACAATATCCCTATCGGGGTCATAAATATGCACTTCCTGATGTTCAAGGCTAACTAGATTTGTCGACATCTTTCCAACATAAGCCTTAGCCACTTGCAATGATCTTTTAACACAGAGTATATTGTCCAATCATCAAAGTATATTTCCATGGTTTTGTAAATATATTCTTGGAATGTTTTTACCACAATTTTAGAGTATACTGCAGGTGCATTCTTTAATCCAAAAGGCATAATCTTGTAAGCAAATGAGCCAAATTCACATACAAATGTTGTCTTTTTCTGATCTTCTTTAGCTATTGGCACTTGGTTATAACCTCAGAAGCCATCTGTAAATGAGTAGCATTCATGTCCTGCAACTTCATTTAAGATTTTATCTGCATAAGGAGTTGGAAATGGGTCTGTTAGTGTCACTTTATTTAGCTCCCTGAAGTCAACACAAATTCTCAATTTGGTCGGATCATGTTTCTTAGGTTGAAAAACCATTGGACTTGTCCATTCTGATTGGTCAATAGGGTATATGATGCCTAATGCAAGCATGTTATCAATCTCCTTTTTGACTATCTCTTTGTATTTATGAGCTAGCTTATATGGCCTTTTCTTCACAGGTCAAACATCAGGTTTAGTGTCAATTTTCATTTCACCCATTTCGTGGACTAAACCTTTGAGATCTATATAATCTCGGGCAAATACATCCTGGAACTCTTTTAAGAGGTTCACTATTTATGTTGTCTTCTTTTCACTCCAGTAGTCTCCAATCTTTGCCATTTTTGGTTGGTCATCATTTGAGATGTCGAATTCTCTAGTTTTGACCTTAGCATCTAGCCATTCGGGTGCTTTCGCTTCATTGATTGGTCAGATTCCTTCTTTAAACTATGAGAATGTGGTATGGAAGTTGGCTACAGTCATTCGGTCGGTATTGTCCTTGTCGGTGGTTCCAACTTTGAGTACTATATGAATAGGTTTGATCGTTTCGACATGGCTTGATTTCCATCTAAAAATTTTCCCTTTTGTATTTTCATTTTCTAACTGTAGTCGTGTCGACTATGGTATTGTCCTAGTTTGTATATTGTTACAGTTCATTGTCTGTCGGTTATCTTTTAAGGGTTTTTTTTCTGTTGGCTGTATAAATTCTTTAATCTGCTTTGCTATTTCGACCAAATTCTTATTTTCTGGTATAAATTTGAAATATTTGATAAACTTTTCTCCGAGTCCATGCCATAGGAATGTTTCAACTCGGGCTTCCTCCATCTTTTACCATTTGTTTGGTAAGTCGGTGAGGGTTGATGGAAACAGATGCGACCGTGCACGTTCATATTTGTACCCAAGTCTTCTCCATTCTTTTTCACATGTCTTAATATGGTCTTCTGGATTCTGTCCTTGAATGAAAATAGGTATCTGAGCTTGGTTGGTTAACTTCTTTCCTCCAAACATTTCTACAAAGTAAGTCGAAGCTGTTGTCCAGGTATGCAATCTTGTCTGATGGGTATCCCACCATCTACCAGCTTGTGCTGTAAAAGTTTCTACTAAACTTTGTAGTCAACCATGTTCACCAATTTTTTTGGACACTTGTTCTATGTGCATGACTGGTGATTCTCTTTCCTTATATCTTGGTTTTTGTGTATTATTTATATTTGTAGGTTTTAAAGTAGGGTATTCCCTAATTTTTTTCTCAAATATTTTTGGTACAATGGACACTATGAAGCACTGTGAAGTGGGCTTTTTCTGTAATTTTTGGATAGTCCAACACCCTCTTGTTTGTGTTTTGTAGTTCTCAACTTCCCAATCATATAATTCTGCATTCGAATTATATCGTACTGAGTCTTGGTTGCCCAAATGAAGTTCTCCATAGATATTAGGTTCTGTATAATCTGCATTATTTTGTATTTGATAAAGTTGTCGGATATCAACTTCTTCACCGATAGGTTATGTCCAAGGTTCTCATTGGGATGGATGAATGGGTACAATGACCTTTTATATGTTTCCTTTTAATTTTATTCTCTCTTTATCTAGGGATATCAATTCTTTCATCTTTCTTCCCCAATGTCAGCCTACTAACGCTGGGAAGGATCTAGATCCTTCCTTAGGGTCAATAATTTCGAAGTCGACTTTGGTTGATATTCCCTTAATTGTGGTGTCCACATTTTTCCAGACCCCAATAGGTTCAATTATGCCTTGGTCAGCTAGTTTCAGGTATATACCTGACTCATATAGTCGAGGTCTACCTAACTATTCCCATGTGTGTCGAGTCATAATATTTACCTGTGATCCGAAATTGAGTACAACTTGTCGGACATAGTATCCTTCAATTTCCAAGTCGACAAGTGGGTCGGCATCACTTTTATCTTTTTTATTTAGACTGCAGATATTCTTTGTTTGTTTTTCGGTGGTGTTGTGTTTTATTTCATATAATAAGTCGATGAATTGAGATACTGAGTTATCTATCTGTACTAGCTGTATTAATTCTTTTATTGTGTTATGTTGATTATCGTTTGCTTCTTCCTGTCGTGCAAATTCTCTAAATATATTTGTTGCATCTTTATATTTTTTTTTTCTTTAACTGGGTCAGGATAAACATTTTTCTCTTTTATCTTGCTTATTTGGGGGTTATCATTCCTTGTTTTCATCCCTTGTCGGGTTATGATATGTAAATTCTTTGTATTGATGGTATCATGTTTTTGCACACATGACAAGACATTGACATTATTCTTTTTATTTATCTTGTCAAGCATAATAGGGCAATCCTCTAATGAGTGATCCCCTACACCACAATTAGTACAGAATTTGAGGTTAGTCTTGTCCTTGTATGGACAGTCTGCATGTCAGTGTCCCTCCTTATAACATGTGAAACATTGGATGGGTTGATGTGGTCGGTTGTCTCGATTCCTAGAGAATCGACCTCGACCTCCATAGCCTCCACATTGGTTGTCATACCGGTACTTGTATCTTCGACCTTCGTATCTTTGATTGTTCTGATCGTTTGGCATGTGGTTTTGCTCATTACTTTGTGCAACTGCGTTGGTCTGATAGACTGCATGATAATTTTGTCAGTTCTTGAGGTTCAGATGGAAGTCGGCCATGTTATGATTTTTGGTTTCACAGATTGCACACCAAGATGCCTTGCCGTTCTTCATGTTGAACGGGCAATCTTTTGTCGAGTGGTCTCCATGCTCTTGGCAAATGTCACAAAAACATTTAGTCTACATGAATCAAACGTCCTGTAGGCTGATGTCTTGTCGACAGTTGTCTTTTGAATGTCTGGCCGTCGAGCACTTCGTGCACCAGATATCCTTATTTTTGAGGTTTAATTCTTTTAATGACTTCTGTATGCTCTCGAGCTGTTCTTCTAATCTGTGATCGGTGGAGTATGCTGGTATGTCCTCATCCATTTCTACTTGGAGAGCTTTTGTAAGTGCATCTTCGTAAGTCTTGAATGTCTCTAGACTTATGTGTTAGCGAATTTTCGATGATAAACCTACAAGAAACCACTAGATTAATAATTGTTTGTCAATAACATAGTCCAATTGGCTACGAAGGTATTTCCATCGTTTATCGTAATCGCAGACAGTTTCTCCTGGCTTCTATGATGTCGTTCTTAGTTTCTTTGCTGCCAGATATTTTGCATTTGTATTTTTGAAAAATGATAGAAATTACGCTTTGATCTCGGCTTTGGTTGCTTAGGGTTTTCTTTCAGAAGAGGTCATGTACCAAGTTAATGCCCTTTTCCTTAAGGCACTAGCGAACTGCACCATCTTCCTGTCTTCATCAGTAACTTAGTTAGCCTCCCAAGTCGACTCATAGAAGAACCAGTGTCGTCTGGGGTCCTCATAACCCTCATATAAAGGAATGTGTGCTGACCTGTGACCCATGTCGAAGTCACTATCACTGCTTTGAGGAGGTGGTGGTGGTGGAGGTGGTGGTGGGGATGGTGGGATTATTTTCTTAGTCCTCTCTGCGAAACTATCATCGATGAAACTCTTGTTCTCATCGGTTGTCTTTGTCGTCTGGGGTCCTCATCACCCTCATATAAAGGAATGTGTGCTGACCTGTGACCCATGTCAAAGTCACTGTCACTACTTTCAGGAGGTGGTGGTGGTGGAGGTGGTGGTGGGGATGGTGGGATTATTTGCTTAGTCCTCTCTGTGGAACTATCATCGACGAAACTCGTGTTCCCATCGGTTGTCTTTGTCGTTTCCTCTTCAACCAACAGTTGGTTGGTGTTGACTTCTGCTATCGATGTCCAACTGCAATTATCTTTCCGCAGTTCTAAATGTTCTGTGTATTCCAAAGTTGTATTTGGCAGGGGGGGTGCTCCTTCATGTGTCAGTAAAAGTAAGTGGATACTTCAGTTGGAGGGTACCGCTTGAAGCGTAACCTGATTTCCTTCTTCTAGTCGATGGATAATGAGATGTCTACAAGTGTATGTCTCGTCATCTAGTCGGCTACATATACCAAAGTCACCAGCTCCTAGTCCGAGGTCCTCTTCGACAATAGCTTGTATCCGGGTACACGGATCTGTCGAAGGTTTTACTTCTTGGGGAACTTCTAAATGGAGAGATTCTTGATGCTCTATCCACAGTTCTTCTTCCATAGGGGACGCCTCTTCTTCCATGCCTTCTTCTTGTCAATCATGACCTGACTACGATGGATCTCTTTCTTGGTCGGTCACCCTAGTACTCATTCCTCTCTGCAATGCTAAGGCTCTTTCTCTTCTTTCTTCCTTACTTTGTATCCTCCTCCCCCTTTCTATTTTCTGGAAGTCTGTCATACCTTTGTGTGACACTGCCTTCTCAATTTCCCTTTTAGGTTGACTTCTCATTACTGGTGATTGGTATTTCTTTTAGTCGACTAGAATCCACTCCACTTTATTCTGACATATGACCAGCTACCCCCCCATAGCCTACCTAACACTTTAGAAATCCCGAATAGTTCTGTCTACCTACTTAGGAAGTATTCCCACTCCCTTTCTGCAATGAATTTTTCCCACCTCTTTTTCTTTTTCACCTAATTAGGGTTTAATGGCGGTCCGCGAAGTGATGGACGAGGTTCGACAATATGACCCACTCCCTTCTTGATCAGGAATTTAAACAGCAAGGTCAGTAAGGAACACAAAAATTGCTCGGTGAGTTCTGTGTAGAATTTCTTCTTGACGGTTTCCACCGAAGTTTTGTCTTCTACTACTTGCTCCTCACAGAATTTGTCGGTGATTTTTTCGAACCACTACGATAAGTTTGTTCTTCCCCCGTGAATCAATTTTTCTAGTAACTGTTGATCTTTAGTCCCTTTTGGCCTTTTCATCCAGGAGTTTCTTCAGAATTTGGGGCACTGATTCTACAAACTTCTCATGTGTCTCTGTAAAGAATATTTCTTTTGCTTGTGCGGTCGTCAATTTATTTCTTCATGCGTAATTCTGTAAATAATTTTCTACTTTACGCTCCCACCAGTCCTTAATCTCCTATTATGATATCATCTGCTTGCATACATCTCAGACATGTACTACCGGCAATGGAACCAATGTTGTAATCTCACAGATCACATAAGGTTACCAATAATACATACTAAAGCATACAAACATAACAGAGACAAGAGACAAGAACAAGTAGATAGAATAATAGATTATACTAGCATGAGAGGGTCCATACAATACAGAGAACTGAACCGAGTTCTTTATCTAGCTCAACAGCCTAATATATATGATTTACAAACAGTTACAAAATAACTAATTGTCGGTTCGGTGAACCGACATGACCTTAGGTGGCCAACCTAATCTCTAGTTTAGTCGGCTAATCGACTTAGTCGGCTGACCGACTAAGTCGGCTATCATTCAAGTCGGCATACCGAATTGCTCCTCTAACAATTGTCTATACAGTCATATTTTTTACATAGTCATACTTTATTTTTCTTTAAATTTGCAGCCCTTTCTTTTGCACTTGTGAATACCTGAATAAATATGTGAGACATTGGATTGATAGCCAGATCAACAAATAACATCCCCATGCCTTTGGATTAATTTGTTGGATCAAGGACAACAGTTGATGGGTGTTAGCACCCTGTAATTTTCCTATCGTTGTGGTAGGGAGTCATAGGGGTAACCATTTCAACCAAACTTTAGACTGTATTCTAGCCGATACAATCAGAGAGAAATTTCTCTCATCACAGAGGAAATAAACACATATATGTGGCTTTGAACATCTTGCAGAGCATACTTCTCATTAAAGCTTCCAATAAAGTTACAAAGATGTAAAACCATGAGCATAATGCTTTCTGAATGAAAGTTCCTACCGTTTCCTCATCAATTGAGGTCCTATTTATAATGCCAAGGCTCCCGATACCAACCTCGAAACATATCCCAATTCTATTACATCATGGGTATACAATTCCTGACAAATTCTTTAGGTGGAATATTTGTCATTATCACAAACAAATTGGGAAAATATGCGGCGATGCATGTGCTTGACCAAAACAACAAGTATTACATCTCAGACTAAGGCTTGTTGGTTGAAAGTGACATTTTAGAGCACCTCTGATGGTCTGGTGCTGACTTAAATTTGGATTTCTCTTCAATTGTAGAGGTGAAGGATCATTTCTTCATTACAAGTACTCGTTCTTATACAGCTTCCCGCAAATATTCACCATTTCACCTGTTTTAGGAGTCAGATCACTGAAAAATAGGCTTTAGATATCCACCTGCATACCTCAAATGGCAACAACTGTGTGAACTATGAGAGAGGTTTTTGTAAATGATCATGTTCCAAACAAAACCCATGTATTAATTTTTTCAGATTCCCCTCCAGATCTTCTAAATATTCTTTTGTACTTGATGACTCAGACAAGATTGTGCATTTCTAGAAAAATTCCCTTTGAATATCCATTTGATTATCCAAATCCATATTACCTTTGTAAACACTGAGAGAGGTTATTGTACATGAGCATGTTCTGAAGAAAAATGTCTCTTAGTTTCTAAAACTTCTTCTTGGTTTTGGGAAACCAGGTCGCGAAAGTTTTTGACCAAACAGTCAATTGATAATCTAGAAAATTGCCCTCTGAAGATGGATTCAATTTTCCTAAACCATAGCACCTGTATAAAACCTGAAGGAGGTTATTGTATATAATCATGTTATGAAGAGAAGCCTCTTTCTGTTTCTACAAATTCATCTTGGTTATGTGGGAAACACTCTCGTAAGATAATAACTAAAAAAGTCATTTTCATAGAAAGACATGTTTTGTTGTAATGTATAAAATTTCGCTGAGTTTTTAAAACTTAAATCTCCTACACTTTGCTAGTGCGAGATCAATGTGGACCGTTAATAGGTATTAGATACGAACTAAGTCGTTCAATAGTGGAGACTGTACTATATTTCGCGGGTCCAAAAAATTCCTTCGTCCTTGCTTGTTGTGAGTGTGAAACTCACCTCCGTCATGGATTTGTTTCCACCTTTCCATGTGACCATTGATTTGGTCAGCGAGTTAATGCCATTTCACAAAGCTTGACCTTCAATTTATCTCTGTGTTTTCACAATGCAAATTCTCAGATCCACGTGGAGGAACAAACAAGGAATTATTGTTTTATATGTTTTTTGTAGAAATTATTGTCCCACATGCATAGGATGGTAAATATTACCATGGTTTATATTTTCCAATTGTTTAAACATGTATAAAGGAACAAAAAAGGATGATACTCCTTGTGACCTAGAAAATCCTTTTAATTCATCATCCTTTCCTTTCTTTTTTCCCAAATTAGCAATGAATTCCTTTTCTCTTACAAACCTTCCTGATCGAGAAAACAAACTCCTGTAGGGATAAAATTTAGCACTGGTGCTAACAATGGGAATTGAAAAATAGCCTTCTGTAACTCATTTTAACACGGGCAGATTTCATTTATTTTTAACAGGAAAACATTTTTTTTCTCCAACTTGGCAAATCCATATCTCACATGTGTGTTCGCCAAATTAGGATCTGATAATATGGATATATGGATAGATCATCATAGAAGAGACCCATACTTTTTAATATATTTATTAGCACACACAGAGCCTCTAGCGGGCATTTCAAAATGGCTTCTCAAGCAAAAAAAAAATCAATTTGGAAAATTTACATTTCACACATGTGATCTTTATTACAGATACTGAACCCAGGGATAGATAGAAAAGTTACCATATAAAATACCCACACCTTTGGATGAAATTATATACACAACCACATCCTATGGCATCCATTTCCAATACACCTCTTCAATTCCTGTTTTTAACACAGACACATTTTCATACGGTTTATCTTTGGTGGCATTATGGTTTTTCTCATTTTGACATATGTATTCCTTGCACATGTGATCATCGAAAAGAAAAATAAAACCACGGATAGGTAGAAATATATCTAAGGAACAGGCCTATGTCATGTGATGAATTTTTGGGATCATGAACAACATGTGATGAGCATTTCTAAATGACCTTTTATTACTGGTTTTAACACTTGGACAACTGTGCCATTTTCAGGGTGATTTTTTTATTTCACCAAAACCCTAAACTAATGTCACTAGATGATGTAGAATATCTCACTGAGCACAAAAAAACTCATTTCACCTTCAGAATACTCTTCCTCTGACCTAGGCGTGCATTTTAGTCAACTTGTTGAAGAAAACAACCTCAACCCTTGTTTTGGCAGATCCATAACTTTCGCCACACACACTCTTAAGACAAACTGAGAAAATGGTTAGATATCCAGGTAAACAAGATACAACCTTACAGGATGGGGCATGCATTTTTATTAATCTATGAATTATGGTGGTCATTTTCCAAGGCAATTTTGACTAATTTTCCCAAAAGACTTGTTTTGGGAGACCCATATCTTTTTCTTCAGACAATTTTTATGAGAAATGAAACCATGGTTAGATATTAATTCAACAAGCTATGACATGGCAGGTTAGGGCAGGCAATTACTTTTACCTATGAATTATGGTGGACATTTTCATAAGGAAACTGCTTTAGGGCAATTTTTCATCACTTAGTCCGAATTTTTCATCACTTAGTCATATTTTTACATAGTCATACTTTATTTTTCTTTAAATTTGCATCCCTGTCTTTTGTAATTGTGAACACCAGAATAAATATATGATACCATGGCTGGATAGCCAGATCACCAAAGAACATCCCCATGCCTTTGTATTAATTTGTTGGCTCAAGGAAAACAGTTGGTGGGCATTTGAAAATAGCCTTCTGTAACAAGTTTTAACACTTGGGAAGATTTCATTTATTTTTAACAGACATACGTTTTTTTTCTCAAACTTGGCCAATACATATCTCACACATTAGTTCACCATATTAGGATATGATAATATGGATATATGGATAGATCATTAGAGAAGAGAGTAATACTTTTTAATAGATTTATTGGCACACACAAAGCTTGGGCTGGGGATTTCAAAATGGCTTCTAAGAATTTTTTTTTTCAAGGTGGAAAATTTATATTTCACACATGTGATCTTTAGTACGAATGCTGAACCCAGGGATAGATAGAAAAGTTAGAATATAATAGAACCATACCTTTGGATGAAATTATCTACACAACCACATACTATGGTGTGCATTTCTAAACCATGTCTTCAATTCTTGTTTTTAACACTTTACACATTTTCATAGTTCATCTTTGGTGGCCATTTTGATTTTTCTCATTTTGACAAATGTATTCCTTGCACATGTGATCATCAAAAATAAAACTAAAAAAAAATATAGGTAGACAAACATCCAAGGAATAGATAGATGTCATCTGATGAATTTTTGGGCACAGGAACAAGATGTGGCAGGCATTTCTAAATGACCTTTTATTATTGGTTTTAACACTTGGAACACTGTGCCATTTTCAAGGTCATTATTTTATTTCACCAAAACCCTGAAACAATATCACCAAAGGATGTAGAATATCTCACTAAGAAAAAAAAAACTCATTTCACCTTCAAAATATTCTTCCTCTGACCTAGGCGTGCATTTTAGTGAACTTTGTGAAGAAAACTACATGAATACCTATTTTGGTAGATCCATAATTTTATCCACAAACACTCTTAAGACAAACTGAGACCATGGTTAGATATGCAGGTAAACAAGCTACAACCTTATAGGATGGGGCACTCATTTTTATTAAGTTATGAATTATGGTGGTTATTTTCACAAGGCAATTTTGACTAATTTTCCCAAAAAGACTTGTTTTGGCAGACCCAAATCTTTTTCTTCAGACACTTTTTATGAGAAATGAAACCATTGTTAGATAGATACTTCAACAAGATACGGCATGGTAGGCATTTACTTTCACCTCTGAATTATGGTGGACATTTTCATAAGGCAACTGCTTTAGGGCAATTTTTCATCACTTAGTCATATCTTTTACACAACCATACTTTATTTTTCTTTAAATTTTCATCCCTGTCCTTTGCACTTGTGAACACCAGAATAAATATGTGGGACCATGGCTACATGGAAAGATCATCAAAGAAAATCTCCATGCCTTTGGGTTGATTTTTTGGCTCAAGGACAACAGTTGGTGGGCATTTGAAAATAGCCTTATGTAACTAGTTTTAACACTTGGGGAGATTTCATTTATTTTTAATAGGCAAACAATTTTTTTCTCGAACTTGGAAAATCCATTTCTCACACGTGTGTTCACCAGATTAAGATATGATACTATGGATAGATGTATAGATCATCAAATAAGAGATTCATACTTTTTAATAGGTTCATTGGCACACATAGAGCCTCTAGCGAGAATTTCAAAATGGATTTTCACACAAAAAAAATTCAATTTGAAAAATTTATATTTCACACATGTGATATTTATTACGGATATTGATCTTGGGGATAGATAGACAAGTTACCAGATAACATACCAACACCTTTGGATGAAATTATCTACACAATGACATCCCATGGCATGCATTTCCAAACCACCTCTTCAATTCCTGTTTTTAACACTAGGACACATTTTCATAGGTAATCTTTGGTGGCCATTATGATTTTTCTCATTTTGAAAATCGTATTCCTTTCACATGTGATCACCAAAAAGAAAAATAAAACCATGGATAGGTAGACAGATATCCAAGGAAGAGACCCATGCCATCTACTGAATTTTTGGGCACAAGAACTACATGTCGTGATCATTTTTAAATGACCTTTTATTACTGGTTTTAACACTTTGACAACTATGCCAATTTGAAGGTGAATTTTTTTTTTCGCCAGAACCCTGAACCATTGCCACTAGATGATGTAGAATATCTCACTAAGCACAACACAAGTCATTTCACCTTCAAAATATTATTCCTTTGACCTAGGCATGCATTTTAGTGAACTTGGTGCAAAAAACTGCCTCAACCCCTATTTTTGCAAATCCATAACTTTCTCCACAAACACTCTTAAGACAAAATGAGATCGTGGTTAGATATCCAGGTAAATAAGCTACATCCTTATAGGATGGGACGTGCATTTTTTCTAAGCTATGAATTATGGTGGTAATTTTACTAAGGAAATTTTGACTCATTTTCCCAAAAAGAGTTGTTTTGGCACACCCATATCCTTTTCTTCAGGCACTTTTTATGAGAAATGAAACCACGGTTAGATAGGTACTTCAACAAGCTATGGCATGGCAGGTCAGGGTGGGCATTTACTTTTACCTATGAATGGTGGTGGACATTTTCATAAGGAAACTGCTTTAGAGAAATTTTTCATCACTTAGTCAATTTGTCATCAATTAGTCAATATTGGATTGATTGTGTGTGCAGTCTAATTTTTTACACAATCGTACTTTATTTTTCTTTAAATTTTTAGCCATGTCTTCTGTACTTGTGCACACCAGAATAAAGATGTGAGACCATGGCTGGATATCCAGATCACCAAAGAACATCCCCATGCATTTGGATTAATTTGTTGGCTCAAGTACAACAGTTGGTGGGCATTTGAAAATATCCTTCTGTAACTGGATCTAGCTCAATTCTTAAAGGGTTTTAGCTCAATGGTAGAGCACATGCTTTACAAGAAGGAGGTTGAAGGTTTGATTCCTTCGTTCCCTAATGATATTGCAATATTGATGTTTTAAATAAAATATATTTTATTATGATTTATTATGGCTATGAGGGGGGTTCAAAACCCCCCCTGTAATTTTCTATGAGGGGGGGTTCATAACCACCCGTAAAAGTCCAAGATTGACTTTTGGGGGCATGGGGGGGGAGGGGGGGTGTGTAAAATTGCCCCCATAAGTCATTTTTTGCGGCGGTTTAGAACCTCCCCAAAAGTCACTTTTGGGGGGGGGTTTAGAATCGCCCCCAAAAGTCACTTTCAGGGGTGGTATTGGGGGGCCTCAAAACCACCCTTAAAATTCAAAACATTTAGCGTAAGTGCTATTAGGGGCGGTTTTGTAAAGACCACCTGCAAAGCAAACATCACCCCCAAAATTCCAAAACGGCTCCTAAAAGTCCAAAACTGACTTTTAGGGGTAGTTCTCGGTTTAGAACAGCCCCCAAAAGGAACTTTTGAGGGGTGGTTTAGAACCACCCGAAAAAGTCACTTTTTTTTGGGTGGGGGGGGGTTAGAACTGTCGCCAAAAGTCACTTTTAGGGGAGGTTTTGGGGGGGGCTTCATAACCGCTCCTTAAAGTCAAAAATTTTAGCATCGTTGATATTAGGGGCGGCTTTGTAAAGATGTCCTCCAAATCCAAAACTGCTCCCAAAAGTGAGTTTTGGAGGTGGAAGACAAACGCCCCTAAAAGTGAAATTTGTTGTAGTGCAAACATAACAAACAAGTCAAGTCATCAAAGATATGCTAAGAATGTATGTCATGCAAAGACCCACTAAGTGGGAGGACTATTTGCATCTAGTAGAGTTTGCATACAATAATGGTTACCAGGCCTGAGTAAAGATGACCCCATTCGAAATATTGTATGGGAAAGAGTGTACTACCAATGTAAGTTGGGATATCCTTATGGATCGTCTTATAGTAGGATCTAAAATGTTACAATACATGGAACAAACTCTTCGAGAGGTACAAGAGAACTTGAAAGTGGCACAGGATCACCAAAAACGTTACACTGACTTGAAGAGACATCATAAAGAGTTTTCTATCGGAGACCACATCTACCTTCAAGTCAAACCCAAAAAGAACTCCCTTAAATTGGGGAGATATACCAAATTAGCACCACAGTTCTGTGGACCCTTTCAAATCTTTGAAATGATTGGATGAGTTGCATACAAACTTTCTCTTCCATCACACTTGAAAATTCTAAATATTTTTCATATTTTATTACTGAAGAAATATATACATGATTCCACTCATATTATTGACTAGAATGTGGTGCAGGTGGAACCAGAAGGCGAATTTCAACTGGAACCCTTACACATTTTGGACAGTAAAGAAACAATAGTTCAGAACCGGGTTTTCACTCAGGTTATGGTGCAATGAAAGGACTTTATGCCAGAAGAGGTGACTTGAGAACTAGAGGAAGTTTTGCAAAAGAAGTACCAAGCTTTATTTCTAGAAGTTATGGACGAAGATTAAGAACATTGTGTATAGTGTTGCAATAAGGGGGAGAGGAGGTAATATCCCCCAATTTATAAACATTATTTGTAATATTTTGAATTTTTGTTGTATTTTAAAGAGGTTGGTTGATTCTGGAATCCGCCTAAATGGTCCTTGGAGGACAAATGTAGCCAAAACATTTTGATTTTAATGAAATCATGAATGAGGGGGACAACCATGTTAAAATAGGAATCTATGCGTGCAAGAGTGGGAGACGTAGAAGAGTTAACCTCACAGAAGTACACCAGGCACCAGAATGCCATGATGGCACCAGACACACCCTAGAAAAAATCAGGGAACATAGTGGGCAACAAAAGTTCCTTGGGGAACGGGTCGTAGCTGCAAAATACCTAGGAAAAAACCAAAATACAAAGAAAGCATATGCGAGGAGGCATGATGCTACTGAGTATGATGGGAAAATACAAACTCTTGTTGTGTGAGTACTTTGTGTGATGCAAGAGATGAAAGAAATACTTGATGTGTGAGCACTCTTTGTTAGGAAAGTGATTCTCAATTGAACACTGAACCTCACGTTGGTTGTCTCCACCCTTGGAACGCATAGTTTAGCTCGGCCATGATTGAGGAAAAAGAACATCTATGCCAAATATACGGTTGGGTGCATTGTGGTTGTTCCTTCTCGATTTGGATCTCCTTACAAACAGGTTCCCTTATGTGTTTAAATTCTTACAAAATATTGAGGTGAGCGTATATTTGTTTATTTGAAATGTGTGTTTCAATGTTAATAAAAATGATAAGGATGAGTTCTTAGGCTTCTAGACAAAAAATGTTGCTTATGAGATGGTGTAATACTCATGCTCTATTTTGAGTGACTGTGACTTGCATTTGGTTATATGGCTTCCTAATGGTGTAATACTCATGCTCTGTTTTGAATGATTGTGACTTGCATGTGTTTATATGGTTTTCCTATGGTGTAATATTATTTTTGTGAAGAGTTACTCGGGTTCTTTATGAATCCACTGTTAAACCCGAGATGTAAGGGGTTCCCCCTCTAGGGAAGTCTAAGTGCTTTTCTTGGATTAAATCCTTTTCGTCTTAGTGAAGTCCTTGTATAATATTTTATTCAATCCTTAAAAGAATGGTGAAACTATGAATGGAAGTATGGTTGTTGAACTTTCTTAAGAAACTGACTACTGAAAAACCACTACATAATCCCTAACCTGAACGTGCCTTGAATATCGAACTCATCCTAAGTCATGGAGGCCATAAAAGGTTGGAAACCCTTTGTTTTACCCAAGAAAACACAAAGAAAAATAGGTGAAAACCATGGTCCAGAAGTCCTACACAAGCTTAATAAATTATAAATAAATCGAGTGTTTTCGCAACCCGCAATTCGCATTGCGGAAGCGAAAAAAAGGAAGAAAAATTATAAATAATTTAAGTGTTTCCGCAACCTGCAATCTGCATTGCAGAAGAAGAAATGCAAAAGGTAAAATTACTATAAACATAAATCCTTTCCACAATCTGCAATCTGCATTGCAGAAGCAAAATTGCGAAAGAATATTTTATAAAGGATTAAGTGCTTTCTGCAATCCGCATTGCGGAACAGTAAAATCATAACGACATTTAGGGCTTTCCATAATCAGCATTAAAATTGCAATTTTTATTACAGAATTGGAGATCTGTTGTACGTAATTGCATGTTCCTCCTATGGTGAGCGTTGCATCGTGAAAGCGAAGGATTGTCTTTTTCTGGCCGACCATCAGAGCTCGATGTTGAAATTAAAATTGGGTGTATGAATGGTTGAATCCCTCATCTGCCATCAATTATCTGGATCGACTGAAAGCTATTAGCAATTCAGATTTTACCAGGGAAGACTCCATTATCCTATCAAATAAACAGAAAAGCCGAGGAATGACTGGAATCTGTTGGCTAAACCCTAAAACCCGCTTACGTTTTCTACTCCAAAGCGGATTTGGAATTCGATGGATTTCTAGATCGTTAAACGCATTGCGTCACGAAGAAGCAAACCACGTGAAAGTTGATGGACAAATTAACCCGACAATATGAAAGTTGGGAGACGAAAGTACAAATTACCGCCAAACGGAGCTTTTGTGCGGCATCCAAAGCTGCTCTAAATTAAATGGACCTTTCACAACCTTCGTACACTGCGTAATTCGTTGTCAGTTTTTGTCGATTTGGTTGTAAGTTTTTGTCGATTTGGTAGATGCTTTCGCATTCTAGTGGAGCAAATTGCACGGTGTGTGGACTTTAGCATAGTTAAATAGACTTTTCACCACCCGAGTGGATTGCACAAATGATTATAATTTTTTGTCGACTAACTTTAGCTACCAAGTTTAGCAAATTGCAATGTGTGTAGCCTGTAGGCTTTAGCATTATTGTATGGAGAATTCAGCACCTTCGTGCACTCACAACAATTTGGCTGCTAGTTTTTGTCGACTAGGTAGATGCTTTAGGAAAATGCCCGACGTGTAGACTTTAACAAAGTGTAAAGTGATTTATTATAGAATATAGGAAATTGTGAAGTCCTTTCACTAAGAGTTATCACATCAACCTCTCCAATCGGAAAGTTGACATGCTGGAAACCTTTATGAATTTTGCACATCACCCTAACATGGTTTCCAATAACAAAAAATATAAATTTATCACAGTAATTATAAATTTATTATTCAAATTATGTTTTACATTATTTTAGTTTTTATTATATTAAGCTTAAATTTATATTTTAAATTAAATTTCCTTTTTTTAATATTTATTCCATCATTTCAATAATGTTTACAATATTTATCATTATTGTTATTACTAGTAATATCTTATTCATTACATCAATTTTTATCATTAAAACCATTCAAATCAATTCATTAATTACTTTATTATTTATTATATTTAGTTAAAATTTATATTTTAAATTTGATTTTATTAATTTTATATTTATAACCTCAAAACTTTTATTTTACCATTATATTTTATAACTCATTTCTTATTTTCGTACTTACTACATGTCATGATCAATGTTATTAGTCATCAAGAAAGTAGGACATATTAGGTTGTGTAAAAAAAGGTAAGCCACATTGTATATGAGTTAAGTTGAGTTACTTTGATATTTATGTTTGTATATTGAGAGTAAGGTGCGAGTGCACATGAGTTATGGTGCTTAGTTAGATATATTGGAAGTAAGCCAATGCATATGTTTTATTTATCATGTATGGGATTGTATATGTTGGACATTGACCGTGATGGACAAGATTATTGTTGTAGTACAATGTACTCGGTGTATTATGTGATTTACTTTAAATGCATATACTGAGATGATTTTTGTGATAAGATGTGGAGAAGACCGAATGCACGATTGAGTTCTATAATGTGTTAGGAGAAAACCTTTAAGCACGTGAGTGATGAGATTTTGTGCTGAGCGCAAGCTCTAGAGCACATGAGTGATTAGATTTTGTGTTAAGTGCCAACTCTCGAGCACATGAGTTATGAGATTTTGTGTTGAGCATAAGCTCTGGAACACATGAATTATAAGAATTTGAAGTGTTGGGAATAAGCCGTCAAACATTCCAAATTGATGTTGAGCATCACATCGTTTTCCATTATATCCCTGGGTGTATTATACAAGTACATCCTAGCATTAGTGTTGAGCGGAGGCTCTAGAATTGCACTAAGTGTAACTCCGAGTTTTTAGTGTTGAGATTAGGCTCTCAATAGTGCTAGGAGTTACAGAATTTAATTGTGTTGAGTCACAAAGCATCTGAAAAGTACTAACCTTATCTTACTTATTTTTAAGATTGATTAAATGAAAATTTGAATCTACTTCTCATCAAGTAGTGAAGATCTACCATGACACATGAGGTAATCCAACATGCAAGGAGGATCTAGAGCTCCCTAACTTCGTTGACCAACCCTACCTAAGGCCTTGATAAAAGAAATAGTATAAAGCTACTAAAAACATCACCTAAATGAGATCATGTTACATGATGCATATTTAAATGTTAAACAACAAAATATATATATATATATATATATATATATATATATATTACATATAAATAAATAAGAATAAGTATAAATAAGAATAAAGAGTCTATGTATTTATTATTTATTAAAATAATCCTAAAGAGTCAAATTATGAACTAGTAAAAGAGTTCCTAAGTCAAGCAATCTAATTATTAAATCCACACAAATCAATTAAAGATTATTTTCAAGAAAATAATGGATTTTTTTTATCTAAGTTTAAAGTTTTTTTTCTAAAGATTGTTTATAAAGACCCAAGCCAAGGGAAGACTCTTTTTCTTAAAGACTTCCTATAAAGACCCAAGACAAGGGAAGGATGGGGGATCTCAACTAATCATTATTATTTTTCTAAGTAATTTTGGAGAGCATTTTTTCAAAAGCAAGCAATCTTATGCAAAACCTAATATTCCAACTAAGAGAAGGGTTTGTGCAAGAAGTTGAGGGTCTCTTTTGGCGCGTTAGATGCAATACAAAACTGAAAAAATAGACATCCATCAACTTGCATGGATATTTTGAGACACTTACACAATGAATCTTACGATCAGTTAAAAACAAGAAATGTAGGAAATTGAATGACCTTTCCAAATATATAATTTTTTTCTATTGAACATGTTGTTAACTATATAAAATTAGATATTTTTTAACGGGCACTTTTTATTTTTGGGAGAAATTATAAGGTATATGTTTTTGTGGGTGCAGCGTCTGAGTGTCTAAATGATGGAATAAACTCATGAAAACTGGTATACATACAGAGAACATATAGGACTAGTGCATGACTATTTTTCCAATAATAAAAATAATATTTTTAAATTTTTTTTTAATTATCTAAGAGATCAAACCTCGAAAATGGTATGTCAAATGTGGGTGCAGCGTTTGAATGTCTTAATGCAATTATTTGGAAGTGAGTTTTTTATAGCATTTAGAGGTTGGTGTTCTTTAGTGCACCGTACAATTTTCTTTTTTAAATGGTTGAGAAATGAAAGCAATATGGACAAAACACTAACAATGTGTTTCTTGAGTTGAGGAGTGATGACAGAACATAAATAAGAAAAAAATAGAAAAAATTATGTATTCTTATTAAAATTTACATATTTAGAATCTGCAAAAGAAAACCATATCTGTTTCTAAAATCTCATAAAAAATGGAGGTGTGCAGCATAATCAGATGAACCGCTAAACATGAGCATATTGAAAATTTGGATATAATGCTGAATTAGCCATGGTTTATCATACTCCAAGGCATAGGCATGTTGAATCCGAAGCAAAGTACAAAGCACACACATAGGCATAGGAATTCCATGAAAGCATGGGTGAAGGCTCGGCCTTGTCATTTGGTGGGAATTTTTTTTTGAATTTAACTAATACGTGAGCGTGATTTTGTAAACCAAAACGCGTGCGCGATTTAGTAAAGAAAAAATGCTCGCATGATTTATAAAATCTAAACGCATGCGCGTTGTAGTTAAAATCATTTTCATCATTATCATCAACACCATCGTCGTCATCATCATCATCATTACCTTCATCATCACCTTCATCATCATCATCATCATCATCACCATCCTCATCCTCATCATCACCATGATCATTGTTCATTGCTCATCCTCATCATCACCATGATCATTGGTCATCGATCATCATCACCATCCTCATCCTCATCATCACCATGATCATTGGTCATCGATCGTCATCACCATCCTCATCACCATCCTCATCCTTATCATTAGCATCACCGTCCTCCTCCTCCTCCTCCTCATCATCATGAACATCATCGTCACCATCATCGTCATCATGATCAACATCATTATCACCATCGTCATCATCGTCATCATCTTCATCATCATCTTCCTCCTCCTCCTCCTCCTCCTCCTCCTTATCATCATCAACATGATCATGATCATCACCATCAACATCATGAACATCATCATCACCATCGTTGTCATCATCATCAACATCAACATCCACATCATCATCATCATCATCCTCATCATCATCATCGCCTTCATCATCATCATCATCACCATCCTCATCCTCATCATCACCATGATCATTGGTCATTGATCATCATCACCATCCTCATCCTCATCATCACCATGATCATTGGTCATTGATCATCATCACCATCCTCATCCTCATCATCACCATGATCATTGATCATTGATCATCATCAACATCCTCATCCTCATCATCAGCATCACCTTCCTCATCATCATGAACATCATTTTCACCATCGTCATCATCATCACCATCGTCATCAGCATCAGCATCTTCATCCTCCTCCTCCTCCTCCTCCTCATCATCATCATCACCATCAACATCATAAACATCATCATCACCATCGTCGTCATCATCATCACCTTCATCATCATCATCATCATCACCATCCTCATCCTCATCATCACCATGATCATCGATCATCGATCATCATCACCATCCTCATCCTCATCATTACCATGATCATCGATCATCGATAATCATCACCATCCTCATCCTCATCGTCACCATGATCATCGGTCATTGATCATCATCACCATCCTCATCCTCATCATCACCATGATCATTGATCATCGATCATCATCATCAACATCGCCATGATCATCATCATCATCATCATCATCATCAACATCAACATCAACATCATTATCAACATCATCAACGTGATCATTAACATCACCATCAACATCATCATCACCAACATCATCATCATCGTCATCATCACCATCCTCATCCTCATCATCACCATGATCATTGATCATCGATCACCATCACCATCCTCATCCTCAACATCACCATGATCATTGATCATCGATCGTCATCACCATCCTCATCCTCATCATCAACATCACTTTCCTCATCATCATCATCATCATCATGAACATCATCGTCAACATCGTCGTCATCATGATCAACATCATCATCACCATCATCATCGTCATCATCATATTCATCATCATCATCCTCGTCCTCCTCCTCCTCCTCCTCATCATCATTATCATCACCATCAACATCATGAACATCATCATCACCATCATCGTCATCATCATCATAATCATCATCATCATCCTCATCATCATCATCACCTTCATCATCATCATCATCATCACCATCCTCATCCTCATCATCACCATGATCATTGATCATCGATCATCATCACCATCCTCATCCTCATCATCACCATGATCATTGATCATCGATCATCATCACCATCCTCATCCTCATCATCACCATGATCATCGGTCATTGATCATCATCATGATCCTCATCCTCATCATCACCATGATCATCGGTCATTGATCATCTTCACCATCCTCATCCTCATCATCACCATGATCATTGATCATCGATCATCATCACCATCCTCATCCTCATCCTCATCATCAGCATCACTTTCCTCATCATCATCATCATCATCATGAACATCATCGTCACCATTGTCATCATCATGATCAACATCATCATCACCATCATCATCATCATCATCATCTTCATCATCATCCTCCTCCTCCTCCTCCTCCTCCTCCTCATCATCATCATCAATATGATCATAATCATCACCATCAACATCATCATCACCATTGTCATCATCATCATCAACATCATGATCATCATGATCATCATCACCTTCATCATCATCATCATCACATCCTCATCCTCATCATCACCATGATCATTGATCATCGATCATCATCACCATCCTCATCCTCATCATCAGCATGATCATTGGTCATCGATCATCATCACCATCCTCATCCTCATCATCACCATGATCATTGATCATAGATCATCATCATCAACATCGCCATGATCATCATCATCATCATCATCATCACCAACATGAACATCATTATCAACATCTCCATGATGATCATCGCCATCATCATCATCATCATCATCATCATCATTAACATCAACATCATCACCATCATCATCAACATGATCATGAACATCATCATCATCATCATCATCACCATCATCACCATCAACATCATGAACATCATCATCACCAGCGTCGTCATCATCATCATCATCAACATCATCATCATCATCCTTGTGATCATCATCATCCTCCTCCACATCATCATCTTCATCGTCATCATCATCATCGCCATCATCATCACCATCGTCACCATCCTCATCCTCCTCATCATCATCATCATAAACATCTTCATCATCATCATCACCACCATCACCATCCTCATCCTAATCCTCATCCTCATCCTCATCCTTGTCATCATCCTCATCATCATCATCATCACCATCGATCATCATCACCATCGTCACCATCCTCATCCTCCTCGTCATCATCATCATAAACATCTTCATCATCATCATCATCATCATCATCATCATCATCATCATCATCCTCATCATCACCATCCTCATCCTCATCATCATCCTCATCCTCATCCTCCTTCTCCTCATCATCATAAACATCTTCATCATCAGCATCATCAACATCATCACCATCACCATCATCATCTTCATCATCATCATCATCATCATAATCACCATCATCGCCATCATCATAAACATCTTCATCATCATCATCATCACCATCATCACCATCATCATCATCATCATCCTCGTCCTCATCATCCTCACCATCAACATCCTCACCATCATCTTCATCATCATCATCACCATCATCACCATGATCATTGGTCATCGATCTTCATCATCAAAAGACGCATGATCATCATGTTCATCATCATCATCATCTTCATCACCATCCTCATCATTAACATCAACATCATCAACATCATGATCACCATCATCGTCATCAACATCAACATCATCATCACCATCAACATCATGAACATCAGCATCACCTTCCTCATCATCATCATCATCACCTTCATCATCATCATCATCAACATGATCATCATCATCACCATCAACATCATGAACATCATCATCACCATCGTCATCATCATCATCAACATGATCATCAACATCACCATCAACATCATCATCACCAGCGTCGTCATCGTCATCATCATCACCATCCTCATCCTCATCATCACCATCCTCATCATCGATCATCATCACCATCCTCATCCTCATCATCACCATGATCATCGATCATCTATCATCATCATCATCATCCTCCTCATCCTCATCCTCATCATCACCATGATCATCGATCATCTATCATCATCATCATCATCCTCCTCATCCTCATCATCATCATCATAAACATCTTCATCATCATCATCATCATCATCATCATCACCATCATCACCATCCTCATCCTCCTCGTCATCATCCTCATCCTCATCCTCCTCATCATAAACATCTTCATCATCATCATCATCACCATCATCACCATCGTCATCCTCATCATCACCATCATCATCACCATCATCATTCATCATTGATCATCATCATCAAAAGAGGCATGATCATCATGTTCATCACCATCATCATTCATCATTGATCATCATCATCAAAAGAGGCATGATCATCATGTTCATCATCATCTCCATCTTCATCATCATCATCATCTTCATCACCATCGTCATCATCAACATCAACATCATCAACATCATCATCACCATCGTCATCATCAACATCATCATCTTCATCATCATCATCACCATCAACATCATGAACATCATTATCACCTTCGTCATCATCATCATCATCATCAACATCATCCTCATCATCATCATCATCATCAACATCATTGTCATCATCATCATCATCATCATCGCCATCATCATCACCATCGTCGCCATCCTCATGAAAAGTTTCAAATATATCAGCTATGAAATAGTCCCAGGGAAAGAAAGCAAAAAAATTCAATTGGTGACATCTCAGGTACATGCATTTATCTATAAATTTATGTTTGAATAGTTGCATTTCATTCCTTACTTACAAAAAAACTTGATATTGAGATCATTTTGTGTCAACAGGTACAAGTTAGTATCTTCATCAAGGAATTTATTGAAAAGACACGTCAATATGTTCAGCATGTCCACTTGGCACGATGGCAGGATGAGAAATTTAGAATATGTAGAGATACATTTCCTCGTGGTACTATACTTTCAGTTGTTGATTTTGCCGAGAACTACACTCTACAACCTCAAAATGAGATCCAAAGTTAGTATTATCACTCTGAGTAGGTTTCCTTGATGGTGCATATCACATATAGGCATGGCCCAAATAGCAGTGAAGAGCAAAGAGAAATTCTAAAGGAATATCACTTCTACATAAGTGATGATAGGTGCCATGAATTCCACTATGTACATCATTGCTTCATCATGTTCTATGATCATTTGAAGGGTAGGAACATACAGATGGATCGACACTGGATTTGGTCTGATGGATGTGCTGGTCAATTAAAAAATGCACGCATATTTCAATGGTTGTGTTCATTGCATAAAAACTACAAAGTTCCACATATGTGGAACTATTTTGAGACTGGGCATGGTAAAGGAGAGCATGATGGAGCTGGAGCATGTGTCAAAACAGCCCTACGAAGAGAAGAATTGAAATTATCTACAATATCTACTATTAAAAATGCTCAATCTATAGTCAGGTGGTGCATGTCAGTAATGGGAGAGGAATCAGCTATGCGAGTAGAATCCACAAGAAAGAGACATGTGGAGAGATTTTTTTGGGAGGTGGTAGACATAGATCGTTCACATGCATGGGAATGCAAGATTGTTCCTGGGACTCATGGCTTTCATTCAGTTCGAAGCTCTGATAACCCAGTATTTGAAATTTGGACCAGAAAACTCGCTTGTTTTTGTTCGCCTTGTTGTGATGGTGATTGGGATGTGTGTGAATCATTGGATTGTGTTGATGGATAGGATCGCATATCACTTCCTCTTGATCAGCGTGCAATTGTTGAGTTAACTCTGTTGGAAGAAGACCAATCGTCTATTTCTATAGATTTTGATCATGTATCAGACCTTGTACAACTTGGTATGATGCATTTCCTTAACATTTCTTTGTAAAATTTACGTAGTCTTGAAATTCACATTAATGGCCTTGTATCACACAAAAAATATTTGATCATATACCTACAATCATACTATGCAGGACACATATACGCAGTGGTTGCCTCAAAAGATAGTGAATGGGGTGGTGATTACTGGTTGGCACATTGTATAGAGGGAAAACAAACCCTCATTATGTCCATGACTGATCAGGAAAACAACCACTTCCCCATCGGGTCTATGGTTGTTAAAGGTGAATATCTTACACATGACAAAAATGCAAGAAAGAAGGGTGGATATGTTTACAGGGATTACAAACCAGGTGCAAGTGTGTATCACTTTACCAACTTAATCATTGGTACAAACCTCCAGGTATGAACAATGCCTAGTCAAAATTCATCGAAGGTATGCTACTTCTGACTGGATACAGAGCACGAGAGACTAATGGAGACCATCATTATAAGAGATGATCTGGAGGGCTTGGTTGTATGATAATAGGTGGGATCTAGCATGATGAGGTATGTATCATTATTGTAATTTTCCTATGTATGTTTCTTATGAATATGTTAATTTTGTGTTCTTGTACACTACTTCTTACCGGATACATAACACGAGAGATTAATGGAGACCATCATTATAAGAGATGATCTGGAGGCCTTGATTGTATGATATTAGGTGGGATCTAGCATGATGAGGTATGTATCATAATTTTAATTTTCCCATGTATGTTTCTTATGAATATGTCAATTTTGTGTTCTTGTATGCTACTCCTCACTAGATACATAGCACTAGAGACTAATGGAGACCATCATTATAAGAGATGACCCGGAGGCCTTGGTTGTATGATATTAGGTGGGATCTAGCATGATGAGGTATGTCTCATAATTTTAATTTTCCCATGTATGTTTCTTATGAATATGTCAATTTCCCATGTATTTTTTATATCATCTCATTTTTTTTATTTAAAAGTTTAATTTCTACTTAAAAGATAATAAAAGATAATAAGAGATTTGGGCCAAAGCTGGACAATGCATTTCATGCCAACGAAGGCCAGACTTGGAAAACCCTATCCATAACTAGGCTTTATTGTTTAACATGCATGGCCCATAACCATAACCCTACCTAGGAAACCCTAATCCTAACCCTAATCTTATCTTACTGTCACAACTCAATTCAGAATCAATGTAATGTCTAACTCAACGTTTTCAAATCCGGTGGACTTATGCTTCAAATCATGTTGATTCATGAAGTTGAATTTAGTGTGCATGTACTGAGATCATTGAAACCTTTAAATATATTAGTTTTTTTCATGCATGGTTTCCATTCTATGCCTTGGGTAGGGATTCAACAGGTGTCCTTGAAAGCCTGTAAGAGGTGGGATTCAACGTGCCACATAATCATGACCATTGCTCGGATCGACGAACCGTCAGCTCCGTTGAATTTAGGACATCGGGATAGTGCTAGGGTGGCCCTCTAATCTGGTTCCATGGAGAAGAGACCATTATTTTGGTCAATTTTGGGAACTAGGGTTTTGCTCAGTAAGTGAATGTGAAATTTCTACACATGGGGGTCAAATTTGCATATTGCTCGACCGTGAAGGTGTGGCTAGCATTCCCAAATAACACATGCCTAAACACGCTTGCACGACCCATCGGAAGCCCTTTTTTATGCACAGTTTCCATTCTATGCCCCTGGTAGGGATTCAACAGGTGTTCCTGAAAGCATGTAGGAGGTGGGATTCAATGTGCCACAGAATCATGACCATTGCTCGGATCGACGAACTTTCGGCTCCGCTAGATTCAAGACATCGGGATAGTGCTAGGGTGGGCCTCTAATCTGGTTCCATGGAGAAGAGACCATTATTTTGGTCAATTTTGGAAACTAGGGTTTTGCTCAGTAAGTGAATGTGAAATTTTTGCACATGGGGGTCAAATTCGCATATTGCTCGACCGTGAAGGTGTGGCTAGTGTTCCCACATAACACATGTCTAAACACAATTGCACGACCCACTAGAAGCCCTTTTTTATGCACGGTTTCCATTCTATTCCCCGGGTAGGGATTCAATAGGTGCCCCTGAAAGCCTGTAGGAGGTGGGATTCAACGTGCCACAGAATCATGACTGTTGCTCAGATTGATGAACCATCAGCTCCGTTGGATTCAGGACATCGGCATAGCACTAGGGTGGTGCTATAATCTGGTTCCATCGAGAAGAGACCATTATTTTGGTCAATTTTGGAAACTAGGGTTTTTCTCAATAAGTGAATGTGAAATTTCTGCACATGGGGGTCAAGTTCGCATATTTCTCGACCGTGAAGGTGTGGCTAGCATTCCCACATAACACATGCCTAAACACGCTTGCACGACCCATCGAAAGCCCTTTTTTATGCATAGTTTCCATTCTATGCCCCGGGTAGGGATTCAATAAGTGTCCCTGAAAGCCTGTAGGAGGTGGGATTCAACGTGCCATAGAATCATGACTGTTGCTTAGATCGATGAACCGTCAACTCCGTTGGATTCAGGAAATCGGGACAGTGCTAGGTTTTCCCTCTAATCTGGTTCCATGCAAAAGAGACCATTATTTTGGTCAATTTTGGAAACTAGGGTTTTGCTTAGTAAGTGAATGTGAAATTTTTGCACATGGGGGTCAAATTCGCATATTGCTCGACCGTGAAGGTGTCGCTAGCATTCCCACATAAAACATGCCTAAACACATGTGTAGAACCCACCAGAAGCCCTTTTTTATGCACGGTTTCCATTCTATGCATCGGGTAGGGATTCAACAGGTGTCCCTGAAAGCCTGTAGGAGGTGGGATTCAACGTGCCACAAAATCATGACCGTTGCTCGGATCGATGAACTGTCAGCTCCGTTGGATTCAAGACATCGGGATAGTGCAAGGGTGGTCCTCTAATCTGGTTCCATGGAGAAGAGACCATTATTTTGGTCAATTTTGGAAACTAGGGTTTTGCTCAGTAAGTGAATGTGAAATTTTTGCACATAGGGGTCAAATTCGCATATTACTCGACCGTGAAGGTGTGGATAGAGTTCTCACATAATACATGCCTAAACAAGCTTGCACAAACCTCTGAAAGTCCTTTTTGATGCACGGTTTCCATTCTATGCCCTGGGTAGGGATTCAACAGGTGTCCCTGAAAGTCTGGAGGAGGTGGGATTCAATGTGCCATACAATCATGACCGTTGCTCGGATCGAAAAACCTTCAGCTCCGTTGGATTTCAGACATTGAGATAGTGCTTGGGTGGTGGCCCTCTAATCTACTTCCATGGAGAAGAGACCATTATTTTGGTCAATTTTGGAAACTAGGGTTTTGCTCAGTAAGTGAATGTCCAATTTTTGCACATAGGGGCCGGATTTGCAAATTCCTTGACTGTGAATGTGTGGATAGCGTTCCCACATGGAACCTACCTAAACAAGCTTGCATGACCCACTGAAATCCCTTTTTGATGCACGGTTTCCACTCTATGCCCCAGTTAGGGATTCAACAGGTGTCCCTAAAAGCCCATGGGAGGTGGGATTCAACGTTCCATAGATTGATGACCATTGCTCAGATCGATCGACCGTTCGCTTCGTTGGATTCAATACATCACGATAGTGCTAGAGTGGCCCTCTACTCTAGGTCCATGGACAAGGGATCATTTTTTTTGGTCAATTTTGGAAACTAGGGTTTTTCTTAGTAAGTGAATGTGAAATTTTTGCACATAAAGGTTAGCTTGAAGGTGATTGTAGATCTTCCCCTCATATAAGAGATGTGAGCATTTGTATGATGAAATGCAGGAGGAGACAATGCCATTATGTCAGTAACCATGTAATGGAACATGTTTATGTTTAGAAACATGTGGCCATTCTATTACACCATTATTATAAAATATATATATCTTCATTCTATGAATGCTTCGAAAATGCCATGTACATTAATCACACATAACTTTCATCTCTTTCAAAGTTGTTACTTGAGGCCATTCATCAAATTCCATGTCAAAAACCATGTACCACCTATCCATCCAGTTGTCTCTGATGGGTGGAAAAGTGCACCACTCAATAGAAATATGTCGCCTGCTGATCTCTGGGATGTCATCCATCCCAGGCAGTCTAAACAATGAATAGATGGCTTGTTTTGTTATTTTCAGCTTTTTTACCTCATTATAACTCAACCCATCAGCATATTGTTTCCTTTTCCTCTCCCTGTAAGATGTGATGCTATACAATGCATCATTCGATCTTGCGATCATATCAACAATAGACAACAATGAATCTGACAAGGAGCGGCGGAGCTCCTCTCCACTCCTCCAAGCCAAACCAATCTCTCTCAAATGACCAATAAACCTCAGTATCTCCGCATTGTTTTGATCCATAGTAGCCACTGCAATCATAAATACAAATAAAATATCATTAGAAATATAAACACATGATATAATGACATATCTAAGAACTGAAAACTGTATAACTATTGACATATAAACTAAATCTATCATGTAAATTTAAAAATTGATCTTGAATTTTAAAGTAAAGAGCAGGCGGCATACTGTGGTGTTGATGAATAAAATCCCAGTATAGGAAACAATTTTGTTAGATATGTAATTATTTGTTGTAGTGTGATGTTTTTTGGACTCCAAAGGCTATTTAGTAGAACTTTATGGATTTTATGGTTGCAATGGTTCCACTGGATTAAATATCATGTATGATCTAGTATGTGATTGGCATGTTTAATCAAATACAACAACCTACCTATGTATCTTCACGTTCATAGAGTTTATTGTTGAACTTTGTTGTCTTGACCTTAACCAAAAAGTACCCTTCGTTCAAGACGAAATATTTGTTAAAAGCATGGGAAGCTTCTATACCTTATTTTGACACTTGGATTGGGAAGTTTCATCAAAACTATCAGGTGTTTATTGATGTTCTTGGAAGAGCAAATACGAGAAGTTTCATCAAAATTATAAGGTGTTTGTTTGTGTATTTTGGTATGGATTCACAAGGATCCTTGTGAATATGCAGATGGAAATAGTGATTTAGTGAACTTTATTACAATGAGAATGACACTTATTCTTAACATAGATACCATTAGAGAGAATATCATTTGGATTAGGATGTTAGTTTTACTATCTTTAATTAAAGGGGGTTATTTTTCAATAATACTTTTAGTTAATTGAATTGAGAAACTAATATTTAAATGAAAAGGGCTGTAGTTAGGGATAATTAATGAAATTGGTAGTTATTTCATGTTTTAATTATTGTTAATGAGGGGAATTGTAATATGGATGAGACTAGTAGTTAGTCTCTATTCTAGTTATGGATCACGTTGTTAGAGTGTTAGTCTATTCATAAGTTATTTATTGTTAATGACAGCGGCTATTGTTGAATGAAGTTGGTAATCAATTTCTAAGCCATTTATTAATAATGAATATTATTATCATTTTGATGAGGGTGATATTCAATGGCTATGGTAGCTATTGTTAATTAGGGTGACTATATTTCTATGAGGAAGGCATGGTAATTCCTTTAGATGAGGCCACTTGTCAATTCCTACATCAATAATTGTTATCATAGATACAATGGGATGGTTTGGATAATATCACAACCAACTCTATAAAATACACAACTTAAAGACTCAACATTAGAGTGTACAAAATGTCAAAAAAAAAAACATGACAAGGAAAAAATGCCAATATATTCATTTGTTTTTTGAGTTAATTGGGGTTTTGGTTTCCATTGGGCATGGGAAGTTTGGGTATGAATTTTGTTAAATAATCAAAATTATTTAATTTTTATCACTAAATTGGGGAATTGGTTTCAATTGGCCAATTACATTGGGGTTCTTGTTTCCATTGGCCAATTCCATTGGGTTTTTTTGTTTCAATTGGCCAATTCCATTGGGTTTTTTTTTTCAATTGGGAAATTCCATTGGGTTTTTGTTTCAATTAGCCATAATGTAATTTAATATGGTTAATTTTTCAATCTAGGGCAATTAAATTGATGAATAAAAAGAAAAAAACATGAAAAGAAATGAGGAAAATACCTCACAAAAGGGAGGTTTATCCAAAGGTGGAGATGAAGGGCTTTGGCACACCCAAAATTGTGTTTTCACAATCGATATTTGCTCCTCGTTCATCCAATAGCCGCGTGGTTATGAGAAAAAGACGGCCTCAGCCAATTTAAAAAAAACAGGCTTTCCAAATCACGCCTCCGTTTTAGTGAAGGAAATCACGCACGCGATTTTGTTCACTAAAATGGAGGCATGATTTGTCTTACTATCCTTGTTGGCATGCCTATTGCTAGCCTTGGGAATAGGATTGGCAGGTTCAAAATTGCTTGGGATGATTTCTATTTTTTGGATTAAGAGTGATTGACTTCACTCCACCATTTCATCTAAAAGGTCCCTCAACTTCTTGCACACACCTGGAAGCCTCACCTTTAGGAGATCTAGACTACTTGCATGCTGGAACGAGCTCGAGGGGATCTAGATTAGAACCATGAATGGTTCTGGGTCATGGTTTCGAGGAACATGATAGTTCCTAAGTTATACGGTTAACATATCTAAGGTTGGAGGTAACTGTTTTATTTATTAATTAATTATGTGTTTAAGTGTGCATGCTTTGTGCCATTAAACAAATTGAATAGTTACAGGTATGAGGATTCTACCTTTTTTAAAAGTTCTATAAATCATGTGTACAGATTTTTACTTATAGTATTTATGCTCTAGATTGAAAAGATGCAAATTTTACTTCTTGGTTGTTTATATAATTCAAGTTGCATTTATTATGTAGAGTAAAACTGAGATTTTAAATTCTAAATAGAATTCTAGGGTTAAACGACTATGAGATTTATATATATTTAGTTCATAACTTTTATGATTAGAAGTTGTAATATAGATTCAAACGCTCGCTGCTAGCTAAAACTTTTAAAAACTACCACCTAAGTTATTGCCTAGGTCACATATTAAAAATAACCAGAGGTTAATAAATCTAGATAAGTAGACCTTGTAATAAACAAGATCATTTATTCCTAACTAAACATTATTTAAACTTTTCATAAACATTAAAATAAATATTGAATAAAAAAGTTACAAATGTATCTATAATCAATTAGTCCAGAGATTGATTCGCCTAAATTACCAACTCAAAACCTTAACTATAAATCACAGTGATCGAAGATTGCATATTGCGAACAAACACATCATCTCATTACATAATTACTCATAAAAATATTACATATAAACCAAACAGAACATTATAAATACATTGTAAAACAATTTATAAAGAAATATAAAAAATAAGAAAGGTGCAAAGGCCGAGATCCTATCCACATTTTCTTTCAAATCATACCATGAAATACCAACCATTATAAACATCATTTAAATTGCTGAGCAATTAAATATTGAAAGGATTGGGTGCCGACCATTTATTTTCTAAACAGAGTCTATCCCTAAATGCATCCCATTAGAGGAATTCCAAGAACCATCACATTAATCACCACATAAAACCATATTAACAAAACAAGGGATTAAAATATTTAAACACAGTCAAAGTATCTACGAACCCAGGATCGAATCCTGTAATTAGAAACTAACATACTCAACACATTAACGATTGTGTAATTCATGCACGGTTTAGCCTTGTAGGGTTCTCGTAGTTTATTTAAAATGCCACATATAAACTACAAAACAGAGCCATGCTCTTTTCCAACAATCTAAATAACACAAACATGATTAGATTCCATGAAAGTTAGACTACATCTACACACGTTGCATTGCAAACGCAAAGATTGGGCCAAGTTCTTATAACTTTCTCTAGAAGGATGACCAAATCGAAATCAAACAGAGATACATTCTCATCAACCAAACACATCCATTAAAACAACATTTGTCACCATTCACATCCTTTATCAATCCATGGAAACGCATGTGCCATTGCAAAGCAATGGCACTGTTAACTTAAATGAATTACAAATTTATAGAGCTATTTACAAAACACAAACAAAAATCCCATAAAGCGTTATGAAAAAAACAAAATGCATTTCATAGTAAATGGTAAACCGAGCACACAGAGCTGAGTCTCTTTATAACCAATTGAAATATCAAATTTACAGAGCCATGCAAGGTATTTATACAATCGCATTTACATAAATCCAAAATGAGTTGAATAAACCCCAACATCCAGCCAAACAATGAGTAGCAAATGCATTACAAGCACTTATCTTCTAGTATCGAAACCCTTTGACAAACCAAATAAGTTCAAACGTATGGGTACAGGCTCATTGGCATTTGCGGGGCTTACCAAGAATGGTCGTGGAGAAAACCCAACACCTCTACCCTCCCAAAATGCAGAGTACCCATGCTATCCTCGCCTTCAACAATGAAAACAAGCTTGGATTAGAAGTATGCAAAACAACCGTAAAAAAAACAAAAAAACTCAAAAGTGAAATCATATGAACAATTGCATACATGCCCACGAGCTCAAGGTAAACTAGTTGTACATCATGGATGCGCAGCTCCCACCTGGAGTGTGAGACCTCCCTCCACACCAAAACCCAGACTAAATAAATGACTTTGAAACCCTAACACAATGCATACAGAATGAATCCTACAAAAACCAAGGTGCATTCAATGCACCAAACTGGCCACCACCTCCATGAAATTCAAAACCCATAAGTTTATAGTGTGTCTTCACACTTCTTACTGTGATATTAAACCCCATCACCATAGTTTGTAAAACCATCTCATATTGCGAATTGCTTAGGATTTAGCCATAGTTTTGATGGCATAACATATAACCCCCATAGTTGCTACAAACATGCATGAATATAATATAACCCCTTTTTACCGTAATTATAAGGCATAGGCTAGGATTAGGACCATTTGTCCTCTTTTAGCTGTTGAGCATAGGAATAGCGTTGTTTAGGTTCCAATAGTTGTAGATGTCAGGACTCGGTTACATTACATCTGCAAGCCTAGATTCATAGGCAAAGTCACATGTAGTTGAATGTAAACACATGCATTAGTTCATGATGAACTAAGTAAATCTCGTGGAAGAGGAACCTTACCTTTCTGAGTGGACCTTTAAGGGACAGAACCCCGCGACTCCACCCCTTGACATAGAGAGGTAAGTCATCCTCTTCATAATGAACAATAAACAAATTAAATACACAAAGAATGGAAGTAAGAGGTAAAACAAAGTAAGTATCGACAATGTACATAAATAAGATAGATAAGAAGAGTAATTCTATATGTGTATAGAAGTGTAGAATAGTAATATGTTGACATCATCATCACAAAGAAAAAACACATAAGAAAAGCAGTAGATAGAACTTAGGTTCAGTTCTTCAAACAAGTTTTTTATTCCGCAGTAGAAATGAAGATGTCCTTAAGATCTAGTAGTTTAATAGCCTACGGATTTTTTATTTATTTATTGATTTTAGGGAAATTGCAAGTGGTATTAGAGCCCATATTGAAACATTAAGAGACCTAATGGGCACTACAAAACATTTGTTACAGAAATAAACATTTCAAAGACTGTAACTGAAATTTTTATTTAAACTAACAAAAAACTTTTGTTACTAAATAGGATCTAAAAGAACAGTCGAGATCATGAATACAAAAGAAGAAAAAAAAGAACAAGGAAATAGGATTTCCCCAGCATGGGAAGAAAAAATGGTGGTAGAATTAAATTCTAATCTAAATAAAAAGTCTACAAGCAGACCTGCAAAGCTTCAAATATGTCAATATGAATGAAAGAAAATAGCAACAAGCAATCAATTAAGCTTTCCTTCAGAACATGATGGGAGGAAGACCTCATGGATAGCCTACACGTTCCAACGATAAAACTAAAGAAAACAATTAGCGCAAACAGGCCAACAACCCAAGGGAAGGGGAGAGGAAGAGAACACACATGAGATTTAAGAAATAGATTATCATGGTCTTTCGAGTGATAATTCACTTTCTCCTTATAGAAAGAGGCAAAAAAATGATGAAAAACTCCAAGGATAATTTCGAAAGATAAAAGCACCAACCTATAAAGGAGAGATGAATACCAGGGAGAGAGTTGAAGAGTGGCGTCTAGGTATGAGAAAATACTTTTGAGTACACAACTACTCTAGTGAAATGAAATCCCTTCTAGCCATCTATAATTTAAGTGGAAAGTAGCTAGATGGTGGAGAGACCTAAAGCATACCAAAAAGGACGAGGTAAAAGAAATGAGATGGAGTAAATTTTGCAGAATATTTCAGGAGAAATACATGTCTGAGAGATTCTTTGACAGGAAGGTGAAAGAATTTCATGAGTTAAGGATGGGCTCCATGACCATGGATTCCTTAATTAACAGATTTTTGGATCTATTACATTACGATCCTTACATAAAGGGGGAGGAAGTGAAGATACAACATTTTTTGGGATGTCTTCCTCCCAATTTTCAAGAGAGAATTGAGTTTGACATGGCCAAATGATTTGTAGACTACCTTACACAAAGATAGGATTTGTTATGAGCATGGACAGCTTAGGAAGGATAACATAAATAGAAGTAAAGAGAGGTCTTGGACACTCTCGGACAACAGCAGACCTAGTTTTAAACCACCACCCTACCGAAAATAGAACAACAATTTTCCATCCAACATAAGCTTCAACAAGACAAGAACCAAGACAAATGGGGATGCACCAAATACCAACCGACTAGAAGCAAATGGAGGAGCTAAGGGTTCCTCACTGCATGTTAGTTGTTGGAAATTTCAAGGACCCCATTATGCTAGATATTTCCCAAACAAGACCAGTGGAGTCTTACACAAGCTATAGGAAGACCCAACGGTAGAGGACATGGCTAGCACACTGAGGATCTGTGTAGCACTTGATGGCCGACAAGCAGACCATCAAGACACTATGGGTGAAATAGAAGGTAAGGTTTCAAACACTTCAATTTCAATTTTTATTGATCCCGATGCTTGTTGAATCTATGTATCACCCAATATTGTTGAAACATGTAAAATAGACTGTTGAGCGCCCTAAATGCAGATAAATTACTATCAACACACAGAGCATATGAGATTTATTGTCAACCCGAGAAAGTCTTTTATTTCAAAGGATAAATGCACAGTCTATGCTTAAACACCAGATTATTGTAATTAAACACTTTATCCTCTAACAACCATGTTCATCCCTCAGAACCTGTGTAATCCCACCAATATTCTAAACACTACAAGTTCAATTTCTTCCTACCAAGTATCAATCAAGAAATGAAATCAGATTCAAACAACAATTGCAGATCAAAAGGAAATCCTATTCATATCCCAAAATAGATGATTCTCCTATTCAATCTAATCACTCTTGAAACCTATAAACATAAACTGAATGTAATCTAGAAATTTAATTGCGGAAGATCGAATTCAGCTATTCTAAGGAATTGAGTTGTAGAAATGAAAATCAACAATTATAACGTAAAATAATTGCAAGGATTCATGGGATGACAATCTGATACCATGAGATGAACAGAGCTGTGTACAGCTATTATATGAATGGCATAAAGAAAACTATCTAATCAATCAACTGTTATTTTGTACCAATTATCAATCTCAGGAAAATGTAATACTGCAAATCCAAACATGCTACTGCTACGTACACAAGCAATATAATCAGCAAAACATCACACAACAGTACATTCAGAAATCCTACTTTAACTCAGCAATCTCTACGGAAGGCGAGCCGAGCCTCCACACAGAGACGCTGGATGAATAATGTACAGCTCCCTTAAATCAGCGGTTGCTCTTTGTATTAAAAGAAGGAATGATTACAAATTACTTCCACTGTCAATACAAGAATGAATTATTTATTATCTTTCAACCCCCTGGGTCGAGACAGCTACTCACTTTTATACATACAGACTACAACATCCAATCCTATTACAAAGGGAAGCCATGAAGATCTCTGATCTTTAGGTGCCCTGAATAACACTGGTTGTTACAAACCGTGGCATGGTGCAAATATAGAAAATGAGAGAAAGCTGTTGACTGGCCCGAAAGTGGCGATCTTCTCAGATCGCCATGATATTCGAGTAGATATCCTGAAGATCCCCCAATCATAGCACGTTATATTACAACTACTCTGTATGGATTTGTCTGGAATATTGCTAAGAACCACGTGCCTTAATTGATGATTGAAGGATTGAGGATCCTCTTGAATCACGAACGCCCCCTTGTTTCAAGACTTGTTCAGCTCCACTTTCCTGCAGTCTTACTCATCTCACGCTATCTTCATAAATCACAACATATTAGCACAATTTTGAGAGATACGCAGCCTTAATTGTCACAATCATAAGCATTAATAAGATAAAACAATAATCAGTCTTACCTTGGCAATTTAGGGAGTAAGGTGAGGAAAACAGATCTGATTGACATGCTGAATGGTGTAAAACAAGTGCAGAAAAGGTGATTAAGGATGGTTAAAAAGGGACCAATTATGGACTCAACATCTCCCCCCAACTACCCTGTTGCATGTCCTCAAGCAACAACCTGCATCATCCGGAGTCTGAGTCCTGCATTGAGCTCTGTTCATGGAGGGAGGAAAAATTGTAGGGAAACTCAGGTTCTTCATCTGTCTTCAGAAAGCCTCTGTGAATAACCTAGTACTACCAACATTTCTGCTCCTCTGCCCTAGCCAAGGAAAAATCCATGTTGTATGGTGTTGCTGGCCACCAAATAAGAGGAAATTTAAACTTCAAACCCAGCCAGTTAACTCCACATTCCTTCATACTTCCCACGTAACCCTTGACTCTAGAGAGTGCATGTTTAAAATTCTTAAAGCAGTAGGGATCCCGGTTTCTAAGTGCAGAGGAGGCAGCCTGCCATCTGTGCTTGCTGCCTTCCAATGCAACTTGCTGCTGCCTGGAAATGGATTTGATACAAGTGGAGATTACCTCTTCCTGCAATTTCATGATATGTTGTGCTTGGGAAGGAATGGAAAGAAAACTTCTGTACCGTGCCACAAGGATGCCAAGATTTTGGGGCTCACTTCGAATCCATAAATTAGTGTGGGATACATTGTGGGAAAAGGTCTGAAAAGACCTTTCCCACAGAACGTGATTACTCACAAAAGAGGCAAAGGCTCTTAGCTGAACATCACCTACAAATGGAACAGGGTTTGAGTGGCAATCCAAAGGGTAAGCCATCTCGTGCAAATATAATTCACATAGTAAGTTCTACTCTTCGAAATTACTTCCAAAGAATGTCTCCAAAAACTTTTCTGAGGTTGTGATTTTGAACGACCTTCCTTCCTGTACAGCCTTTAATTTAAACCAGACAAACTGCTTGAAGAGAAATACTGGATAAGAGGAAGAGGGCTTCCTGGTGCCCATGAGTTCTCGAGATAGGGCATACATCTGCTCCTTCTCCTTCTGCATGGATTGAAACTTTTTCAATTCTCTCATATTGTTCTCCAGCTCCTCTACCTGAACTCTATGGGTCATACGTTCTTCAGCCCCCTATTCTTCCAGTGCTCTAATAAGCCTTCTATGCTCACTCAAAGCAATCATTTTTTTTCTGGTTTTATTCCACCTGACTTTTCCATTTGATCACTTCCAGTCTTAGGGCCGAGACTTCTGCTGTGAGGTTTAAAATTTCCTTTTTATAATGCTCTTCTTGCTCTGAATCCAAATCAATGAAATTCCTGAGAGGGAGAAGCACCGGTTCTTTTGGGACAGTGTCCTCCAGCTCATCTAAGTTTCCTATGAGAGTTGCTGGTTCTTGTGTAATAGAAACATCCCCTGGATTACCTTCCATAGCTGTATTCATAGCTGGTTGAGACACTGGTTCTTGTGTGATAGTGCCTTCTCCCTGGTCAACTTGTACTTCTGAATTTAATTCATGTGTTGTTGGTTCTTGTGTGACAGCAACATCCCCTGGATTACCTTCCACAGCTGTATTCATGGCTTGTTGAGACACTGGTTCTCGTGTGACAGTGCCTTATCCCTAGTCAACCTACATTTCTGAATTCAATTCTTTTGTTGCTGGTTCTTGTGTAGCAGCAACACCCCCTGGGTTCTCTTTAGCAGCTACATTTATTGCTTTTGGAGACACTGGTTCTTGTGTAACAATGTCTCCTTTGTTCACCTTCCTTTGAGATTGGATATCTTCCCCATCATGCAGCTCTTCCTCAAGGATCTCAGTGTCACCTGAGGCTAATGAATGTTCATCCTCACTCCACTATGTATCGGGCATGATATCCATCCCCGGGTTATCTTCTAATTGAAATTCAAGAATCCCTGCTGCAATTCCCAAGGATGTTGGTTCTTGTGTTACAACATCCTGGATTACCTCTTCATCCTCCTGTGGTTGCAATTCTTCTCTAAGCCCTGTATCATGGGGATATTCTGGATCCAGAGTGTCCTCCATCCCAGATTCTTCTCCCACTTTCTCTGCCAATTGGACAAGTATATTCAAGGTTGCTGGTTCTTGTGTTATAGCCCCCTGTTCTAGTTTATTAATTTCCTACCCTTATGGTTCAGCTTTTATCATCTCTACATTGTGGGAGTATTCTGAGTTCACAGTGCAATCCTTATCTCCATCATCATTCCTGAATTCATCCTTTTTCTCCTCTGTCACAGGATTGGTGGCAACTTCAGCAAGGATAGTCAAAGATGCTGGTTCTTGTGTAGCAGCATCTTCTTTTTCTGCAGCTTTTTCTATTGTGGCCTCAGACTGCTGAGCTGTACAAGTGCGAAGTATGATATTATGGCCTACCTCTTTGAATATTTCTCCACAGGCAGGACAAATCACTCGCTCATCTTCCTTTCCAGGCTCGGTAGAGTTTGATTCCTCCAACTGTTCTGCAGCTTCCACCAATGTATACATTTTCTTCTCACCTTGTTTCCTGCAGGTTTCCTTCCATGTCTCCACTTCCCTTCGAAGTACTTGGACTTCCTCCTTTAATAATGTGTTCTCTTCCAAAAGTCCTTCAATGCTAGGTTCTTCCTCAACTGGCCTTTGTGGAGCATCCATTGGCCTTGGTACCAGGATCGGAAACTCAACCTGTGCCTCGAGAGTTTCCCATTTTTTTCTGGCTACCTCTGCTAATGCATTTGATTTAGTTCTTTTTCTTCTTATTGGTGAAATTATGCTAAGTTCATTAATTGGTCTCTTTCTTCTCCTTTGTGGTGTTCTCTTTTGAGTAGCTGTCATATCAGGATTCACTGCTGGGGTCAAAGGAATGTTTTCTTGATCCTCAGGCCGTTCCTCCTCAATTAGGGTTCCTCCTCCCCACTCAGGTGAGGATTCAATAGTAACCGGTTCAATATGTTCTTCAATTGCCTTGGCTCTGCCATCTTCAAGTTCAATTGTCGTAGCATTCAATGCTGCTCCAATTTCTCCTTCTGATGGCAGAGCTACCCTATTGTCTTTTTTTTCCCAAGATTGTTATCAATACCCTCCCCCAATGGTTCTGGTTGTGTCCCCTATTGTGCTTCTTGTGGTACAATATCATCCCACCCCCCAACTACAGTGGAGGGACTCCGGTCCTCCTGAAGTAAAGGAGCAGGTTCCTGAGTGCGAGCTGTGTGTGCAGCAATGAATTGATCCCAGGTTATATTGTGCTAGGCGAGGGTTCTTGAAATAAGTAATTTTATAAGACCATGGTGGCTGAGTGAAACATGGGGATGTTTAGCAGTTTGGACGAACGTCGCCATATGGCGCAGATCATGAAGCAGATAGTATGGGATGTTCAATAAAATGCCATGTCGGAGATGAGAAGGCAAAGGTAGATCAGAATTATAAACAGTCTGGTACCTACCTTCACAAGTGATGTACTTCTTGAGAAATATAGCAACTTGATCCTAGGGTCGTGATAGTGAGTGTAGGGCAATTCCTCTTTTGGATGATTGAACTTGCTCCCCCTCGCGTAAAAATGTCTCTCGTGCAGTCAGCGTGGGAACTCGTCGTCCAAACCATGCCTGTTCAACCTGTGGAAGAGAAGTAACTTCAGATATAATGGCTTCAGAGACTTCTATCTACAGCCCCCATACCTCGGAGTGAGTGTCTCGGAGGTTTAAAGCAAATTGCAGAGCTGCTTCCCGGTTAAATCCGTCTAGTCGCTCAAAAAATTCGATCCAGCCAGCGGCTTGAAAGATGGAAAAAACCTCAGGATTGGTCCTGAGTTCCTGTGTATTCAAAGGTTCATGATGAGCTGGAAGCCCCATAGTCTTAGTTACAGAGTTACAGAGTCCGAGAATGAAGATGGCAGAGCAGAGGATGCACAGAGCGCTGAGCAGAGATGTTGAGAAAAATATGGCAAATTTGGAAAGTTTAGGGCAGAGGGAGAGTTTGAAATTTTTATGCCAAATTGGGGAAGGTGGTGGTTATAAGATTTTACATCGCACGAGGGAAGGAATTAATTAAGCCATAATGATACTACGTAGAAAGGTACGACTGATATAATTAAATCAAATCAACACTTAATCACGTGAAAATCAAAGCCATACCTCGTGCGACTATGCGTCGAATAGCCTGCGGAGAATGGTGGAACGTGTGATTGCTGACGTTGCAAAGCTGAGCATGTGTGCAGGCATTAAGTTGATCATAATAACGCGGATAATGCCAAAATGCCTTCCGCCAGTGAAACAAAAACCATCGCATCACCGGGGTCGGAATCATGCCAAATTGGCCGGCATGAGTGAGATAAATCAGAGCCATAGTGGAAGCAAATTTCTGTCGTGAACATAGGAGTTACCGCTATAGGCTACAAGAGAACAGTCTTTAATGCTGAAAATGTCCGCCAAATATAACGGAATTGCAGTTTCCCCGCGTGATATTGTGGCTGATTAAGAATATGTGACAGCCACCAAAAAATATGTTTCAGCCGCTGGGAAATGTGTTTCAGCCACCGGGAAATATGTTTCAGCCGCCGGGAAATGTGTTTCAGCCGCCAGGAAATGTGTTTTAGCCACCGAAAAATGTGTTTCAGCCACTAGAAAATGTGTTTCAGCTGCCGGGAAATGTGTTTCAGCCGGCAGAAAATGTGTTTCAGCCGCCGAGAAATGTGTTTCAGCCGCCGGGAAATGTGTTTCAGCCGCCGGGAAAATTTATTTTGGGGAAAAAGGGAAAAGTGATGCATGGAAGCATAGGAAGACGACTACCATTCGACAGGCCCATTCTGGTCATTCGCCTGGTACTTCCCTGCAAACTGTTTTGAAAAATAACAACAACCAAAAAGATCAAATGCAAAAGAAAAATAAAGAATGATACACTACAGTAGGAAAAAAATTATTTATGTACAGTGATTCAAAGTGCGATTTACAGTTCAAGGGTTGGCATAGGCAGAGAGAAGTTCTTGCCCTGGTGTTAGATGATACTCTGGATCGGCAGCGATTTGCGAAATGAATGCATCTTTGGAAATAGGCTTACGATATAGTCGCATTCTATGGCCATTAGCAAGTAAGGGTATGCGATTGTCATCGATGGTCACCAGATGGACAGTGCCGTTGTCAAAGACCCTGTCAACCAAGTATGGACCTAACCACCTTGTATGCAACTTACCTTTAAAATCCCTTTTGAATCTGGAGTCATAGAGTAATGCCCAGTCTCCCTCACTAAAGACTTTCTTTTTAATAAATCGGTAATGCCACTTGGATCTCTGTTGCTGGAGCAACAAAGTCTAGTCCACTACAGCTAACCACTTCTCGTCCAATTCATTTAATTGATTCAATCTTCGCTTTTGAGCTTCTGTTACATCCAGATTCATTTCGATGGCTGTCTTCAGGGTTTTAATCTCAAACTCAATTGGAAAGATGGCACTCTTTCCATACACTAGATCATATGGGGAGAAACCTGTAGTGCCGCGCCAAGTTGTGTGATATGTCCACAGTGCTTCCGGAAGCCTGTCAGCCCAATCCTTTCGATGGCTCTTAACTTTTTTAGTAAGGTTGTTTTCAATAACCTTATTGGTACTTTCCACTTGACCATTGGCTTGGGGGTGGTAAGGTGAAGACACCCTGTGCTGCACATGATATTTCTGGAGCAAGGATTCAAACTAGTGTGATGTGAACTGCGCCCCCCCATCGGTAAATACTTCTTTTGGTACCTCGAAGCAGGTAAAGATCTCACTATACAAAAAATCATTCACTTCCTGGTCATTAGCCTTGGCCAAAGCTACAGCCGCCACCCACTTGGTCATATAATCAGTACAAACCAGAATATAGACCTTCTGTCTAGAAGGAGGACTAATAGGGCCAAGGAAATCCAGTGCCCATCTATCAAATGGTTCAACTACGAGTTGGGACTGTAGGGGCATCTGAACTATTTTATTAGGTTGGCCCATCCTTTGGCAGCTGTCACAGGACTGAACATACCTTTTTGCATCCCTGAACAGAGTCGACCAGTAGTAGCCCATCCGCAGTGCTTTATGCCCTGTTCTTTTGTCTGCAAAGTGCCCTCCACAAGACTCCTCATGATAGGATTTCAGTATGTCAAAGATCTCATCTTCTCTTACACATCTCCTGATCTCAAGATCAGGCCCTGTGTAGAAGAGATGACCATTTAGCCAAGAAAACCGGGCACTTCGCTGAATAATTTTTCTTTTTTCTCGTTTAGACATATATGGCGAGAGATTTCCTGCAACCAAATAGTTAGCGATGTCTGCATACCATGGAGAATGAGCTGAAAGTGCGAATAGATGTTCATCTGGAAAAGAGTCCTCAACAGGCAAACTGTCATCACTGTTAGTAAGACGGGATAAAAAATGAGCAACAACATTTTCTTTCCCAGGTTTATCTATAATGGTGATATCAAATTCTTGCAACAAAAAAATCCATCTGGTCACTCTGGCATTGGTAACAGGTTTATTCATTAAATATTTAATGGCAGAGTGGTCAGTGTGCACAAATGTAGGATACCCAGTGATATAATGTCAAAATTTATTGATAGAGTAAACAATATCTAGGAATTCTTTTTCAGTAACAGTATAATTAAGTTCAACAGGGGATAAGTTTTTACTTACATAGTAGATGGCATAAGGCACTTGACCATCCTGCAGTCCTAATACTGCTCCAATGGCAGTGTCAGAGGCATCTGAAGAAATATGGAAGGGCAGGGTCCAATTAGGTCCCCTTAAGATGGGGGCTGTGGACAGCTTCACTTTAAGCTTGTCGAATGCTGTCTAACATGCTGTATCCCATACAAACTGTGCATCCTTCGTTAACAGAGAGAACAAGGGATAGGCCAATTTGGAGAAATTTTCTATAAACCTTCGATAATATCCATCATGTCCCAGGAAGCTTCTCACCTCTTTCTGAGTTGAGGGGGTAGGTATATTCTTTATCACCTTGATTTTGGAAGGATCTACCTGAATTCCATTGGAAGAGATAAAATGTCCTAATACCACCCCCTCACTCATCATCATATGGCACTTTTCAGTGCTTAATGAGAGCTGAGTCTGTTCACAGCGAATTAAAACCTTCTTTAAATTCTCCAGTGCTTTGTCAAAGTCCTTGCCATAGGGAGTAAAATCATCCATGAAGATTTCCATACTATCATTGACTAATTCAGAGAATATGCCAATTACAGCTCTTTGGAACATTGCTGGTGCATTACATAATCCAAAGGGAAGCACTCTGTAGGAAAACGTTCCCCAGGGATAGGTGAAGGTGGTTTTATCCTGATCCTCAGGAGCAATCTGGATTTGGTTGTACCCACTAAAGCCATCTAGGAAGGAGAAGAACTTCTTTTTTGACAAGGTATCAAGTACTTGGTCAATAAAGGGCAAAGGGAAATGATCATTTTGAGTTGCTTTGTTCAACTCCCTATAATCAACACAGACCCTCCATTTCCCATTTTTCTTGGGGACAATTACGAGTGGAGAGACCTACTCACTATCTGAAATAGGGTATATAAATCCTGCTTCCAAAAGTTTCTGGATTTCCTCCTTCACTATATCCCTCAGATTGGGGTTCATGTGTCGTTGGGGTTGACACATAGGCCGGGAGTCACTTTTAATATAAATGTGATGGGTGCACAGATTAGAGGGAATACCCCTCATGTCTGTATACTCCCAGGCAAACACCCCCTTATGTTCTTTCAAGAGGCTGATCAAGCGTTTCTATTCCTCTAAGGAGAGACTAGGATTGATATTCAAAGTCCTTCCAGGCTCTACCTCAATAGGAATACTTTCTGAATTTTTCAAAACCGAGATTATGTTTGTGACACCAACTAAGGCTTCTTCTGTAAGATTTTCTTGTTCTTCCTTGCCCAGGGTAGTGTTCAGAACTTGATAGACCTCTCTATTCACTGAAGTGGGTTCACTAATGAAATTGATAATAGTATCATCCTCTATTTCATTTTTAAAACTTAAGGCCTTCCCTTTAGTTAATAGTGGCTGAACATCCTCCTCCTCCTCCTGCTCTATCCAAAGGGATGTTTCAACCTCTAGAATTGGCCGAGCTGGAGGATAAAGGGTGAGATTTTTAGTATCCATACCATCAAATATAGTCATGGACCCTGATCGACAGCTGATGCAAGCATCAACTGTGGCCAACCAAGGTCTCCCCAGGATTAATGGGTGTCCCCCCAGCTGCGATTTTGGTTGTAATACCAAAAAGTCAGCTGGGTATTCCCATGAATCTACTGAGATGACAAGGTCATCCAGGATCCCTTCAGGTCTGATGGTGGATCTGTCTACTAATTCCAAAATAGTAGGGGTCGGTCTAAGATTAGTGAGCCCAAGCTTCTTTACAGTCTCTATTGTCATAACATTGATTGATGCTCCTAGATCCACCAGCACGTTGGGTATCTGTGTCTGTCCTATCTGTACAGTGATGGTAGGGTTGCCAGGGTCATCATATTTAGTTACAGGGGCTTTACCTGTTATCAAGGCAGATAAGTTCCCTATGACGTGAACCGTAGGAGGATCCCTGGGTTTCCTTCCTGTTCTCTTAGTGCACAGGTCCTGAACTGTTCTAGCGTAAATGGGCACATCTTGAAGAGCTTGAAGAAGGGGGATTTTGACATAAAGGTTCCTTAACTCTCCGAGGAGGTTAAACTGAGGTTGCCCCCCCGTTCTTGGTAGCATTAGTCTTTCGGGGTATGGTGGTTGCTTTATCAACTGGGAAGGCTGTGTATCGTCAGATTTATCGTTGGATGGTTCAGCCGTCCCTTCTAAGGGATGCTCAGCATCTTCAATGATAGGAACTGTGTCAAATGGATGCTGTGAACTCTCCTCTTCTTTATGCACAGAGGGTGAAACATCCTCTGTAATTACGGGTTCTACAATTTTCCCAGATTGTAAATGGATGTCATTACAGGGTACAAGGGAAAGAGAGTAGGCTGGCATATTAACAGTCTCCAATTTATGGATTGCCTTATTATTCGGGTTGGGATTAGGTTGGGCAGGCAGCTGAGGTCGAATCGGTATATTAGCTACATAATTGTTTTGCAACTGCAGCTGCGACTGCTAAGGTAGGTATTGAGGATATGGAGGAAATTGAGGGAATTGGGGAAATTGAGGAGAATATGGTGACTGTTGAGGTGGAGGTGGTTGAGGAAACTGGTTCCCAGGATGGAGATTCCTCCATCCAGGAGACCATGACGTGGGTTGATGTGGTGGCTGTGTCTAAGGACTCCATGAGTTATAGTTTTGTATTGCCGGTTGGGAAGAATTCCACTGAGTATAATTTGAAGGGAATTGTGTATTCATGTTTTGCATATTATTATTCCAATTCCCCATATTATTCAAAAATTGAAACGAGTCTGGAGGCATACCTTGATTTCGAGGCTGCCACGGTTTCTTCTGTGCAATAAAGTAGGCTGCTTCCACATCCGGGTTTGATGCCTGCAGAATGGCCTTTACTTGAGGAAGTGAGGGACATTCCTTCATGTCGTGGTTTAGCTCACACAGCTGACATACATTTACTTTGTCAAGCAGGCACTCTCTCAGCTGATGATTCTTTCTACATCGGGGGTAGAACACACCTAATGTGAGATCCTCCACTGCTTGTTTTTGTTTTTCCTTTAGGACATCGATCTCCAAAGAGATAGAGCTCATCATTTCTGTTTTAAAATTTTCAAGGAGATTGCCTATCTCTGCGTAGGTAGCACCTCCATTGGATGATTTCTAAGTTCTATCGAAGACGTCACGTTCTAGCTTATCTCGTTTGTCCCGCTTATTGTTCCTGGAAGACCCCCTGGAGTATCTCTTGCATAGTTCCACAATTTTTTCAAAAGGTTCTTTGGAGATATCCCCCTTACCAAGCAGGTTTAACATGTCTAGAAAATCATCCGTGATCCTCCGGAGCAAGATTATCTTGAGTACGTCCAGCCCCATGTTCGTCTGCCCAGCTCTCTGCACATTTTACAACAGTCTTTCCACGAAATCCTCCAAACTTTCATCCTCCTTCTGCACCATTTTAAATAATTCCTCTCTCTTGTCTTTGGTGTTACAATATTCCTGGTATTTCTCTAGGAACACTTGTTTCATTGCATCCCAATTAGCAACGGTTCCTCCTCCAAGGATCATGAACCAGCGTAATGCATTGTCCTTCAGGGTAGCAGGAAAAAGTTTTAGCTTTTGGGAATCGGTGATATAATCATAGCTGCGACAAAGAATGTCAAATTCAAAGAGGAATTCGTCTGGGTCTTCTGCCGCCTTTCCGTGGAAACGAGGTAACACTGATGGTGAGATATTTTTCATAGGAGCTGCCCCATCCGGTTGTTGAATCAGAAATTGCAGTGTAGCCACCGTTCCTTCTGGAAGGGAGCGATTTTAATGATGATAGTTTTCTCCCATTACTTCTTCCTCGTCGGCCCCATGTCTGTTACTCATCTCCTCTTCGTTTCTTTCTGCGTTCTTTTCTTCATCCTTCTCCTGTTCCTCTTTCTTTTCTTTGTTCCTCCACTGACCCAAGAACATCTGGTGGTACTGATCCCACTCTTCCTTAGTTACAACCTTCCCGTTGATGTGGTAGGTCAGACCTTTACCAGCAGGTCCGGTTGTAACAGCTGTGTCTTCGTCTGCAGGGATGTTCGAGGGAGTTGCAGCTGCTCGTGGATTCTCCACCATGGATCCTGATGCTGGCGCCTCAGGATCAGTAGGATTCCTTCTGATAGGAGTTCCTTGAAGATGAGCTCTGGTGGATGAATCAGTTCTGTCAACAAGATCGTCGATGAACATCCTTCTGCCCAACGATGGTCCTTGACCGCGACCCGAGCCACCTGCACTGTTAGTATTTTGTGGGGTTTGGGAGTTGGGAGTTGATCGCCCTTTACCCTCCTTGTATTCATGCAACCCAAATCATTTCACCAAAGAGAATTAAAAAGAGAAACTGACTAGAAACAATTACCAGATGCAACTAATGATAGTGTTTAATTTTTATCCTTCCTCGGCAATGGCGCCAAAATGTCGAGCGCCCTAAATGCAGATAAATTGCTATCAACACACAAAGCATACGAGATTTATTGTCAACCCGAAAAAGTCTTTTATTTCAAAGGATAAATGCACAGTCTATGCTTAAACACTAGATTATTGTAATTAAACACTTTATCCTCTAACAACCATGTTCATCCCTCAGAACCCGTGTAATCCCACCAATCTTCTAAACGCTACAAGTTCAATTTCTTCCTACCAGGTATCAATCAAGAAATGAAATCAGATTCAAACAACAATTGCAGATCAAAAGGAAATCCTATTCATATCCCAAAACAGATGATTCTCCTATTCAATCTAATCACTCTTGAAACCTATAAACATAAATTGAATGTAATCTAGAAATTCAATTGCGGAAGATTGAATTCAGCTATTCTAAGGAATTGAGTTGCAGAAATGAAAATCAACAATTATAATAGTAAAATAATTGCAAGGATTCATGGGATGACAATCTGAGACCATGATATGAACAGAGTTGTGTACATCTATTATATGAATTGCATAAAGAAAACCATCTAATCAGTCGACTGTTATTTTGTACCAATTATCAATCTCAGGAAAATGTAATACTGCAAATCCACACATGCTACTGCTATGCACACAAGCAATATAATCAGCAAAACATCACACAACAATACATTCAGAAATCCTACTTTAACTCAGCAATCTCTGCGGAAGGCGGGCCCAGCCTCCACACAGAGACGCTGGATGAACAATGTACAGCTCCCTTAAATCAGCGGTTTCTCTTTGTATTAAAAGAAGGAATGATTACAGATTACTTCCACTGTCAATACAAGAATGAATTGTTTATTATCTTTCAACCCCCTGGGTCGAGATAGCTTCTCACTTTTATACATACAGACTATAACATCCGATCCTATTACAAAGGGCAGCCATGAAGATCTCTAATCTTCAGGCACCCTGAATAACACTGGTTGTTACAAAGCGTGGCATGGTGCAAATATAGAAAATGAGAGAAAGCTGTTGACTGGCCCGGAAGTGGCGATCTTCTCAGATCGCCATGATATTCGAGCAGCTATCTTGAAGATCCCCCAATCGTAGCACATTCTGTTACAGCTACTATGTATGGCTTTGTCTGGAAGGTTGCTAAGAACCACGTGCCTTAATTGATGATTGAAGGATTGAGGATCCTCTTGAATCACAAACGCCCCCTTGTTTCAAGACTTGTTCAGCTCTGCTTTCCTGCAGTCTTACTCATCTCACGCTATCTTCATAAATCACAACATATTAGCACAATTTTGAGAGATACGCAGCCTTAATTGTCACAATCATAAGCATTAATAAGATAAAACAATAATCAGTCTTACCTTGGCAATTTAGGGAGTAAGGTGAGGAAAACAAATCTGATTGACATGCTGAATGGTGTAAAACAAGGGCAGAAAAGGTGATTAAGGATGGTTAAAAAGGGACCAATTATGGACTCAACATAGACAGAGTAAAACATGAGAAATCATGGCTGGTACAATTAGCCACTCGTACGAAAAGAAAGGTTTCGGAAATAGTGAGAGACAATGAGGTAAACTTGAACAGTTTTCCTGCTAAAATAGATTTGAATATCTTATCCTTAGGGTCGTATGATGTAGTTATCAACATGGACTGGTTGGAACAACACCATGTCATGCTCAATTACCTAAACAAGTCAATCTTGTGGACGAATAACCATTGAAATAAGACAAAGATACAAGGCATACCTAAGAAGGCTTCTGTCAGAGAAATATCAGCCTTACAAGTGAAGAAGTGTATAATCAAGGTATGCAAACTGTTTACAGTAAACATCTAGGATGTAGAAGATCAGAGAGAACAACACATCAAGGACCTTTTAGTTCTCATGGAATTTGCAGATGTATTTCTTAAGGAAATATAGGAATTACCACCGAAACAAGACTTATATTCTTGCATCAAGATGACAACATAGTGAGTACTCGCTTCAAAACCGCCATACTGCATGAGCACACCAAAATTGGTGGAGCTCAAGTTGTAGTTACAAGATTTGATTGAGGAGGTCTATATACGACCGAGAGTGTCCCCTTGGGGAGCACCTATACTTTTCGTAAAGAAGAAGGACAGTATGCTGTAGACGTGCATCGCTTACCACCAAGTTAACAAGATAACCATTAAGAACCGTTACCCACTCCCTAGGATCAATGACTTGTTCGATCAAGTTGGAGGAGCAAAGATATTTTCAAAGATAGAATTGCAGTATGGATACCATTAGGCACAGATTTGTGATGAAGATATACATAAAACAGCCTTTCAAACGTGATACGACCAGTACGAGTTTGTAATAATTCCTTTTGGGTTAACCAATGCACCAACAAATTTTATGTGCATGATGAACAATATCTTTATTAAATACCTAGATAAGTCTGTATTGATCTTTATAGACAAAATACTAGTTTACTCAAAGAGTAAAAAAAAACACGAGGATCATCTCCGTATAGTAATACATGTGTTACGGGAACACCAGCTTTATGGGAACACCAGCTTTATGCTAACTTTTTACAAACTACATATACAGTACCTAGGTCACATCATTTTCGAGAAGGGTGTAGTCCTTGACCGAGAAAAGATTAAACCCATAGAGGATTGGCCTACCCCTACGTGTGTTACTCACATTAGGTCATTTTTTGGATTACCGGGTTGCTATCAAAAGTTCATAGAGAATGTTTCGAGGATTTCCTATTCCATGACTGCCTTGCAAAAGAAGGAAAACAAGTTTTTATGGACGACTAAGTGAGAGGAAAATTTTCAGAATCTTAAGTAGCTTCTGACTACTGCACCAATACTACAAATTGTGGATCCCAATGGGGATTTCCTTGTTTTCACAGATGCGAGCAAGGAAGTACTTGGAGGATTCCTCATGTAGAATAATTACGCGATATGTTACGAGTTGCAAAAATTAAAGGAACACCAACAAAATTATCCCACCCATGATCTTGATCTAGTAGCTATTATCCATGCCTTAAAGATGTGGATGCATTACCTCATGGGGAATAAGTTTATTTTGAATACAAACAACATGATTCTGAAGTATTTGTTTGACCATCTAGATCTAAATGTCACGCATTCCACATGGTTGGCCTTCCTTAGCGAGTACCATTTCAAATTAAAGCATATAAAGGGAAAGGAGAATAACATTGTTGATGCTTTAAGTCGATGAGCTCATATGTTGTATGAGGTAACCTTAATCTTAAATTATTCATATTTGCACGATAGGATCAGAATGGAAAACGGAGTTGAACATTTCTATGTTTAAATCCTCAAGAAGATTCAAGAGGATAGGTTGTTTCGACAACAAAAAGAGTATAAGGTAGACGATACCGGACTATTGTGGTCCAAAGGGAGATTGTATGTTCCAGAAGGAGGGGACATCAGGTCCAACATCCTAAAGAAATTCAATCAGAAACCCTACTCAGGGCATCCGAGATATCAAAAGATGATATTAGCAGTAAAGAAACACTTTTTCTAGCCTAAGTTAAAGGCCAACATAGCATTATTCATCGCAAAATTTCAAGAGTGTCAGCTAGTCAAAGCTCACCACCAACATCCTTCAGGATTACTACAACCATTATCCATTCCAGAATGGAAGTGGGTGGTCATTAGTATGGATTTTATTATGGGGCTTCCAAAGATAAAAAAGAAAAATGACTCCATCTTTGTAGTGGTTTACAATTTATCGAAAGCTACACACTTTATCCCAGTTAAGTCAACCTACAAGGTAGTTCACATTGCTGACATATTCTTAAAGGAGATATTCAATTTGCATGGGATACCCAAGGAAATAATCTTGTATCGAGACACAAAGTTTATTGATAACTTTTGGAGATCCATATTCTCAGTATTGTTAGTTTTGCAACATTCAAGCTAGCATTATGTTAGGATCTTTATTGAGAGAACAACAAGTACAGCAATCAAACACAAGAGACAATGCACATAGTGTTTTTCATCGAGGAAACCATAAATAGATAAAACCCCACAACTTCCTCAGAGATAGAATTAGCACAAGATTTAAAACCCAAAAACGGTAAGATGCACTCCCGACAGCAGTAATATTCTTCTTGTCTAGCCCCAGTGTCTTCTCCTTCCTCAACTATGTGCTACACTTGAGTGTGGATGAGTTGTGTGATAAATAGAGACTCTATTTCTCTATTTATGCTAATCCCGACATGACTAAAATCCTACCAGGGCTGACCTGTACTGGGAGAGTCTAATAACCCTAGTGCCCCAGAACTGCGGGGACTTTAACCCTTAGACAATCGGAGGGTTACCCACTATGACTTGACATGACTTGTTTACATTATTGATTCTCCCAATCAGAACATCAGGGAATGACAACATGAATCAATTACATAATAGATACATATCGGAATAAACATCGGGTTACAATACATAAGATACATAGATGAATGCATTTCGAAGTTACAAATACATCAACACTCCCTCTTAACTAGAAAGGTATTCTTTCGACACAATTTTTAGCACTGGTCTTCTTCATATCAACTGGATCATCTCATCATTTGCATCTCAAGTCTTCTGAGTCTTCAAGTCATCTTCATTCTTCGAATCTGGATCATCATCACTGGATCTGGATCATCTCTTGATCTGGATCATCATGGGATATCATCACTAGATCTAAATCATCTCTTGATCTAGATCATCATCACTGGACTGGATCTGGATCATCACTCAATCTAGATCATCACTGCTGGATCTAGATCATCACTCGATCTGGATCATCACTGCTAGATCTGGATCTCTCGGAGTTATCATAACTAGATTTGGGTCATAGCTCGATCTGGATCTCATCTTGTCATCATCATGTGTGCTATCTCATGATAGGAATTTCTACAGAGCCATCCTTCTTTCATGCTAGTTGTAGGCCTATCCATCATGTAGGTCTTCTCCCAACACTTACATATGACCTACTCATTAGAAAGGCATGCCCAACACTCACATCTAATCATGTAGGAGCCTACAATCACATTAGAAAGGCCCAGTACTCACATTCACTAGCATGATAGGACATCACTATCATCTGTGAAAATGATTCAGCACTTATATTTGACCTGGAAGGAAACAAGTCCTCCACCCTCGGCAAAAAGGATTTCACTCACATCTGACCTGGAAGGAACTAAATCCTCCACCCTCGCCAGAAAGGCGCCTAGTCCCAGACTGAGCTACCTGGTAACGGACCAGGTGCTTCCATTCTCCCAGAGAATGGCATTTGCCCTTATATCTGACCTGGTAGGAAACAATTCCTACACCCTCACCAGAATGGCCTACACTCACATCTGACTTCGAAGGAACCAAATCCTCCACCCTCGTCAGAAACGCCCCAGTCGCAGACTAAGCTACCTGGTAATAGACCAGGTGCCTCCACTCTCCTGGAGAGTGGCAGTTGCCCTTACATCTGTCCTACTCGATAGAATGGCCAGCACTCATATCTGACATGGAAGGAACTGAATCCTCTCACCATGACAGAATGGCTCAGCCCTTATATCTGACCTGCTCGTCATAATGGCTATGAATCTTAGCACTCATATCTGACATGGAAGGAACTGAATCCTTTCACCATGATAGAATGGATCAGCCCTTATATCTGACATGTTCATCAGAATGGCTATGGATCTCATCACTCATATATGACATGGAAGGAACTGAATCCTCTCACCATGACAGAAGGGCTCATCCCTTACATGTGACCTTCTCGTTAGAATGGCTTTGGGACTCATGATTTTCCCTTGGAGGAAACCTTGATCTGGAGAACACCAAGCTTCTCCCTATAGTATTTGAACTTCGCTCTGGCCAATGGCTTTGTCAACACATCAGCTATCTGTTCCTTCGTCGCAACATACTGGAGCTTCACTACTCCTCTTTGCACCATATCCTTGATATAGTGATACTTGATCTCGATGTGCTTCGACTTGTCATGGAACACTGGATTCTTTGACAACTTCACGTAACTCTGATTGTCACAATGTATACAAGTAGCATCCATATAGAGATCAAATAAATCAGACAGTAGCTTCCGCAACCATACTACCTCACAACTAGCTGAACAAGCTGTGACATACTCTGCTTCAGCTGTACTTAGTGCCACATAGGATTGCTTCCTGATAAACCAAGAGATCACACCTGATCCCATACTAAAGTAACACCCTGAAGTGCTCTTCCTATCGATGGCACTTCCTGCCCAATCTGAATCAACATAATCCTCCAGGTTAATCTTCTAATTTGCATCGTACTTGAGCCCATAATCAATTGTACCCCTTAGGTACCTCAGAATATGCTTTGCAGCAATCAAGTGAACATTTCTTGGATCTGTCAATAACTGGCTCAAGGTGTTCATAGCAAAGCAAATGTCTGGTCTTGTGTTCGTCAGGTACATCAAAGACCCAATCATCTGACGATACATTGTAGCATCAACTGACTCTGATGAAGCATCACTCAATAGCTTCAGGTTCGATGCCATAGGTGTGGCCATAGTCTTACAGTCCATCATCCCAAACCTATTCAAGATCTCTACTACATACTTCCCTTGTCCAAGGAGGATTCCATCCGCACTCTGCCACACCTCCATACCTAGAAAATAATGCATCATACCCAAGTCCTTCATCTCGAACTCAGCAGCAAGCTTTCTCTTCGTATCAGTAATCAACCCATCCATACCTATCACAAATAGATCATCTACATATAGTAGAAGCATCACTGGGTTGCCATCTTCAACCTTGTAGTAAAGGTTGGAATCTACTTTACTCCTGGTAAAACTCAAACTGGATAGAAAGCTATCAATTCTGCCATACCATGTCTTGGGTGCTTGTTTCAAACCGTACATGGATTTCTTCAATATGCACACATGAGACTCCCTGTCATGTGTCTGAAAACCAAGTGGCTGTTCTACATACACTTCCTCTTCCACTAAACCATTCAAGAAAGCAGTCTTGACATCCATTTGTTGTATCTTCCATTTCATCACTGCAGCCAGAGCAAGTATTGATCTAATGGAAGTGTATCTGGCTACAGGTGCAAAGGTTTCTTCATAGTCGATTCCTTCCTTCTGAGAGAAACCCCGAGCTACAAATATTGCCTTATATTTTTCAATGCTACCATTTGTAGCATGTTTGATCTTGTAGATCCATTTGGAAGTTACAACTGAGTTCCCATCTAGTCTTGGGACAACATCCCAAACATCATTCTTCATGATCGATTGGTACTCTTCGATCATAGCATCCTTCCATTCTTTCTGTTCTGCCGCTTCTTCATAACTGGAATGTTCTTTATCAATGAAATCACATAGTAAAGCTACAGACCTGGAATAGGATCTGGTCCTCTTTCTTTCTTTGTGATTCTCTTCTAGAGCCCCATATCTTTCTGCACCTTGGATAAGTTCTCATACCCAAGCAGGTTTCCTCTTATGAGGATTTTTCTCCATAGGTAGATCTACAAGTCTTTGTGGTTCTTCAAATTCTCGATCTTCTTCTTGAGTTTCTTCATTCATGGTTGTATCATGAATTCTGGGTGCTTCTGCTTCTTCAGGTTCTTTAGCAGGTCTCTTTCTGGATTTGTTGTAAGTTGTGTCTTCATCAAATGTTACATCCCTGCTAATGTCAATCTGCTTGTATCCTGGGAAATATATTCTGTAAGCCTTCAATATTTCAAAGTATCCCACAAATATACCCTTCTTTCCTGAAGGATCTAATTTAGTCCTCTTCTCTTTTGGAATGTGGATGTACACAGGACAGTCGAATATTCTGAGATGGTTGACTTTTGGTTTCTTGCTGGAGAATAATTCTTTAGGAGTCTTATTCTCAAGTACTCCATGTGGAGTACGGTTCTGTACATACACCGCTGTTCTGGCAGATTCTGCCCAAAGATGCATAGGAAGATCTTGATCATGTAGCATTGCTTTTGCAGCTTCCATGATAGTTCTGTTCTTTTGTTCTACAATCTTATTCTATTGTGGATTATAAGGAGTGGACAACTCCCTCTTAATCCTTGATTCTTTGCATAGCTCTTTGAATTCATTTGAAGTGAATTCTCCACCATTATTAGATCGAAAGGTCTTGATCTTCTTTTCAGTATGGTTCTCGATCAAGGCTTTGAATTCTTTGAACTTACTGAATACTTTGTCTTTGTTCTTCATGAAGTAAACCCATGTCTTCCTAGAAAAATCATCAATAAAAGAAACATACTATGCATACTCGCTTAGTGATTTTGATGACCTAGGACCGCATACATCGGAGTGGATGATTTCCAAGACTCCTTTTTCTTTTCTTTCACCTCTTGGAAATGTCTTCTTTGTATTCTTTCCTTTCGCTCATCCTTTGTAGACCCCATCATGTTTTGCTTGCATTTCTAGAATACCTTTGACATCTTTGCTTACAATAGGTAGTGCTCTGTAATGCACATGTGCAAGCCTTCTATGCCAAAGTTCACTTGGCTCTACTGTGTCATGGATCAAGGCTTGTTCTGGATGTCCCTTCAATTTGTACAATCCTCCTTCTTGTTCTCCAATCACTACCGCATCATCGATAGTCTTTTCTTTTGGCCACATGATGAATTGACCACCTATGAATGCAACCCGCATTCCTTTTGCATCTAATGCTGATATGGAGAGAAGGTTCTTCGTGAGTCCTGGCACAAACAATACTTCTTTCATTGTTAGAGACTTTCCAGAGTCTAGTTTATAGGAAGATTCCCCACTACCTTTTATTGGATATTGGTAGTCATCTCCTAGCTTTACCTTGTGAGGTGATTCATGTTCTGACAGTCTCACAAAGGATTCCTTGAATCCAGTCATATGTTTGGAATCCCCACTGTCTATAAGCCAATCATCACTTCCATGAGTAATGTTACCTATGAGAGCTGAGATCAGAACATATTCATCCTCGCTTGAATAATCGTCACTTTCATATCTGGATCTCTTCCTAGATGGTTCATCATCCTCTGCAGCATGAGCATGATGTCTTATTTTGTTGCTCCTCTTCATTAGTTTCTGTTTCTTAGCACAATTCCTTGCATAGTGTCCTGCTTCATCACATGTATAACATATGATCCTAGATAAATCTTTTCTAGTGATATATTTGTGAGAGTTCTTACCTTTGAAGCTATGAGATATTCTTTTGGTTGACTTGGGATGTGATTTGGAGTGTACCATGAGAGCTTTATCTTCACTTCCCATATTTTCTTCTCGAGCTACTATCCGAGCTTGTTCTTGAGAGCACTCTTCCCATAGTTTGCTGAATTTGACTAACTTCTTTCTAGCACAGATTCCTTGGATGAAAGAATCCCATGACCTAGGAAGGCTATTCAAGGTAGTCATCACAATCTTTTCATTTTCCACTTCTTCATCAACAACTTCTAGTTGTTCCTTGATTTGAGAAACTCTTGTGAAGTAAGACTGGATTTTTTCTGCATTATGAATCTTCACATTCTTCAGTTGGTTTCTTAGAGTCATCTTCCTTATGTTCTTCCCTTCAAACAATTTGGTTAGGGCATCAAACATAGATTTAGGTGTCTTGAGAGAGGACACCTATGGGATAAGGTAATTTTTTATAGAATCAGCAATGATCCTCTTTTCCATAACCATCTTCTTCTTATGTAAGGCCTTTGCCTCATCTCACTCTGGAACTGGAACCTCCTCATGGATGTAGGAGTCTAACTCATTTTCTTCCAGGACCAGGGAGATCCTATACTTCTAAGCTAGGAAGTTATCAGCCCCCTCAAGCTTTTCATCAAGCTTGGTATGATGAGACATCTTAACTGAGAACCTCAAATGGAAATACAAAAGATTTTAGATCTTACGAGGGTTAAGATGTCGTAACTGAAACTTGAGCTGAAATCCTGCAGAGCTGGTTCAGGAGCAAATTAGGGTTTTTCTTTTCTAGAGTTCTGTCTGTCCAAATGTCTTGAAATTTCACCCTAACTTTGATTTTGGGGAGGAGATCAATTGAGGCCTAGGATCACTAAAAAATTCCTCTTCTATGAAAAGCCCTAATTTCCTGAAGCAGTGAGAGGTCCAAAACTGAAAAACCTCAGAATTGGATTCTGCTTCGATAGAAAGATGCGCTCTAAGGAGGAGAGTTATTCCACCTTAATTTTTCTAAAAATATGTGGAGGAATATCCACAAACTAGGAAGCCCTAGTTCCCGTAGCTGCACAGTGTCTTCTTCTCAGGTTAGCTCTGATACCATGTTAGTTTTTCAACATTCAAGCTAGAATTATGTTAGGATCTCTACTGAGAGAACAACAAGTATAGAAATCAAACACAAGAGATAATGAACACAGTGTTTTTCATCGGGGAAACCATAAATGGAGAAAACCCCGCAACTTCCTCAGAGATAGAATCAACATAAGATGTAAAACCCAAAAACAGTAAGATGCACTCTTGACAGCAGTAATCTTCTTCTTGTCTAGCCCCAGTGTCTTCTCCTTCCTCAACTATGTGCTAAACTTGAGTGTGTAAGTGATGTGTACTAAATAGAGAGTCCATCTCTCTATTTATACTAATCTTGACATGACTAAAACCTTACTAGGGCCGACCTCTACTTGGAGAGTCTAATAACCCTAGTGCCTTGGAACTGCGGGGACTTTAACCCTTAGAAAATTGGAGGGTTACCCACTATGACTTGACATGACTTGTTTACATTATTTATTCTTCCGATAGGAACATCGGGGCATGACAACATGACTCAATTACATAATAGATACATCCCAGAATAAACATCGGGTTACTATACATAAGATACATAGATGAATACATTCTGAAGTTAGAAATACATCAACAAGTATTAAAAACGCAGTTAAACTTTAGTACTGCTTGCCACCCACAGACGGATGGACAGATAGAATGGGTAAACTATAATTTGGAGGACATGCTTAGAATGTATGTTATGAATAATCTTACAAAGTGGGAGGAGTATCCTCACCTCATGGAATTTCGTATAACAACGGATACCAAACCTCCACTAATATGAGTCCCTTCGAGGTACTCTATGTACAGAAGTGTAGAACAACGATTACTTGGGATAGCTTGATGGATCAACTCATGTTAGGTGCATATTTACTAAAGGACCTACGACAGTTAGTCACCAAGGTACAACAGAACCTTAAACAAGTGCAAGAGATCTAAAATATTTATGTGGATAAGAAAATAAAAGATAATATTATCAGATCGATGGACATGTTTACTCAAAAGTAAAAGCAAAGAGAAGCTCATTGAGCTTGGGAATATACAGAAAGTTGGCACACAGGTTTTGTGAACCCTTTGAGATATTGGCCAAGAGAGGGAAATTAGCGTATGCATTCGTTCTACCTGCTCATATAAAGTTTCATAATGTTTTCCATGCATATTTAATAAAGAAATATGTATATGATACTAAACATGGTATTGATTGGTCCTTGTTACAGGTGGAACCTGAAGGGGAATTTGTACGTGAAACCCATAATATTATAGAAAAAAGAGAATTACAACTCAAAAGGTTCACCATAGTCTAGTTTAAAGTGCAATGGAATCATTTTGAAGCCGATGAGGCTTCCTAGGAGAATGAAGCCACCATGAGAGAGGCTTACCCCACCTTATTTCATGACTGCATTCCTAGTCCCTAGAACACCGAGATGGTGTTGTTCTAAGAAGGTAGGGATACAATATCCTAAATTTTGACCTTGACAATAATGGGCATGAGTCCCATTACACACGGGTTAATTTGACATTTAAGTTTGTATATTGAGCGTAAGGCCCCACTTCACTTGAGTTATGTTGATTAGTTAGATATATTGGGCGTAAGCCAATGCATATGTTTTATTTTCCATGTATGCGATTGTATATGTTGGGCCTGGATCTTGATGGACAGGATTATTTTTGTAGTACAATGTACTCAGTGTATTATTTGACTTACATTAAATGCATATATTGAGATGATTTTTCTGATAAGATGTCCCAAATACTGAATGCATGATTGAGTTTTGTAATGTGTTAGGAAAAAACCCTGAAGCACATGAGTGATGAGATTTTGTTTTGAGCTCAAGCTCTGGAGCACATGAGTGATTAGATTTTGTGTTGAGCACAAGCTCTGGAGCACATGAGTTATGAGATTTTGTGTTGAGAATAAGCTCTAGAAAACATGATCTATAAGAATTGGAAGTGTTGGGAATAATCCCTGGAACATTCCAAATTGATGTTGAGGATAAGCTCTGGAGAATCGGATCCTTGGCCATTATATCTCTAGGTGTATTATACAAGTAAATTCGAGAATTAGTGTTGAGTGAGAGGCTCTGGAATCACACTAAGTGTAACTCCAAGTTTGTATCGTTGAGCATGGGCTCCGAATAACACGAGGAGTTTCAAAAATTAATTGTGTTGAGTGAGAACCACTCTAAAAGGAACATACCTTATCTTACTTATTTTTAATATTTACTAAATGAAACTTTGAATCTACTTCTCATCAAGTACTGAATAAATATCATGATACATGAGGTAATCCAACATGCAAGGAGGATATAGAGTTTCCTAACTTAGTTGACTAACCCTACCTAAGGCCTTGATAAAATAAAAAGTATAAAGCTAATAAAAGCATCAAGGAGCTATGGAGCACATGGGTAAATTGATGTTTTGTGTTGAGCTAGAATCTCTGGAGCACATGCGTACTTATATTTGTGTTGAGTGAGAATCTCTAAAAAACACGAGTTTTGAGACAATTTTGTTGATCATGAAGCTCTTGAACACATGAAAAGATAAATTGGAAGTGTTGGGCATAAGCCCTGGAGATTTCCATGTTGATGTTGAGCATAAGCTCTATAACATCAGATCCTTGGCCATTGTATCCGTAGGTGTATTGTTAGTTTTTCATCATATAAGCTAGCATTATGATCTTAGGATCTTTTCACTGAGAGAATAACAAGCACAACAATAAAGCATAAGCACATCACAAGAGACAAGAGACACAAAGAGTTTTCCTCGGGGAAACCATAAAGGAGAAAACCTCGCAACTTCCTCAAAGATAGAATCAACACAAAATGGTAAAACTAGAAAACAACAAGATGCACTCCCGACAGCAGTAGTCTTCTTCTTGTCTAGTCCCAGTGTATTTTCTTCCTCACTTAGGCACCACACTTGAGTGAGTGAGTGATGTGTTGCAAGTGATAAATAGAGAGGCTCTCACTCTCTATTTATATTCTTTCGTTCACTTAAAGTGCACTCCAACATGTCGGCCTCACTTAACAATTACTTACTAGAGCCGACATCTCTGGGAGTGTCTAATAACCTTAGTGCCCCACCACTTGTGGGGAATTTGCCTCCTCCGACCAATAGGAGGGTAACACAATGGTGGGGACTATTTCCCCGACTTACAATGACTCACCTAGGGTCAACTTCATTAGGATAGTCTAATAACCCAAGGGCCCCACAACTGTGGGGACTTTAACCCTTGACCAATAGGAGGGTTACCCACAATGACCTTACATGAATTTCTCATTATAGAAACTTCCCGGAATAAAAATCGGGGTATGACATGACTCAAATACATTACAATACATCCCGGAATGAACATTGGGTTACAATAGATAAGAAATACAAGTGAATACATTCCGAAGTTACAATTACATCAACACTCCCTCTTAACTAGGAAGGTATTCTCTTGACACAATTTATTAGCACAAGTCTTCTTCCCTATATCATCTCGGTCATCATCAAGTCCTCGTCATCTTCAAGTCATCTTCATCTAGATCTGAATCATCACTTGATTTAGATCATCGTCATTGGATTATACTAGATCTGGAACTTCGTCACTAGATCATACTCGATCTAGAACATCATTACTGAATCTAGATCATCACTCGATCTGAATCATCATCACTGAATATAGATCATCTCTCGATCTGGATCATCATGGAACATCATCACTGGATCTGGATCATCTCTCGATCTGGATCAACATCACTGGACTGGATCTAGATCATCACTCGATCTAGATCATCTCTCGATCTGGATCATCACTGCTGGATCTGGATCATCACTCGATCTGGATCTCTCGGAGTCATCATAACTGGATCTGGATCATAGCTCGATCTGGATCATCTCTGGTCATCATCATGTGTGTACTATCTCGTCATAGGAAGTTCTACAGAGCCAGCCCTTTTTCATGCTGATTGTAGGCCTAGCCATCAGGTAGGTCTTCTCCCAACACTTATATCTGACCTACTCGTCAGAAAGGCACGCCCAGCACTCACATCTGATCATGTAGTAAACTACAATCACATCAGAAAGGCCCAGCACTCACATCTGATCATGTAGTAAACTACAATCACATCAGAAAGGCCCAGCACTCACATTCACCAGCATGGTAGGACATCACATCACTAACATGTGTGAAAAGGCTCATCACTTACATCCATCCAGACAAGAACACATCTTATCACAGTGATGGAAGGGCTTGCACTCACATCTGACCTGGTAGGAACTGAATCCTACACCCTCGTCAGAATGGCCCCCAATCCCTGACTGAGCTACCTGGTAATGGACCAGGTGCCTCCACTCTCCCTAAGAGTGGCAGTTTCCCTTACATCTGTCCTACTCAATAGAATGGCATGCACTCACATCTGACCTGGTAGGAACTGAATCCTACACCCTCGTCAGAATGCCCCCCAGTCCCTGACTGAGCTACCTAGTAACGGACCAGGTGCCTCCACTCTCCCTGAGAGTGGTAGTTGCCCTTACATCTGACCTGCTGGTTGGAATGGCCAACACTCACATTTGACATGGAAGGAACTAAATCCTTTAGCCATGAACACAATGGTTCAACGCTTACATCTGACCATGGAAGGAACCAATCCTCTCACCATGTCAGAATGGCTCTCTCAGTCCCGGACTGAGTGTTCCTAGTAACTGATCAGGTGCCTCCATTCCTAGAATGGAATTCAGCACTCATATCTGACATAGAAGGAACCAAATCCTCTCACCATGACAGAATGGCTCAGCCCTTACATCTGACCATGGAAGGAACCAATCCTCGCACCATGTAAGAATAGCTATGGGTATCATCACTTTCTATTGGAGGGAACCTCGATCTGGAGAAAACCAAGCTTCTCCCTGAAGTACTTGAAATTCACTCTGGCTAATGGATTTTTCAACACATCAGCTATCTGTTCCTACGTCACAACATACTGGAGCTCCACTGCTCCTCTCTGCACCATATCCCTGATATAGTGGTACTTGATCTCGATATGCTTCGACTTGTCATGGAACACTAGATTCTATGACAACTTAAAAAAACTCTAGTTATCACAATGTATACAAGTAGCATCCAACTGGAGATCAAATATATCAGACAGTAGCTTCCGCAGCCATATTGCCTCACAACTAGCTGAACAAGCTGCGACATACTCTGCTTCAGCTATACTCAGTGCCACACAGGATTGCTTCCTACTAAACCAAGAGATCACACCTGATCCCATACTTAATCAAATCCTAAATAGACAGATATATCTCTTCAAATGGAGCTGTCCAATGTACTCCTTTTCTGAAAACAGTGGAGGGAAGCTCCCAGAACAGGAAGCCCTAATTTTCCAATTTCTTCTGCAGAAATTCCTGTTACTGTTTCTGTGATATATCCAAAACTAATAATCCTCTATGTATGAAATTTCACATTGCAGTAACCTCGCCTATCCCTGATCTTCCACCATAGGTTTCATCAGAATTTGTTTCACCATTTGGGATTTATGATCCTTTTCCCAAGGTGACCTGTTACAGGACTGTTTAGAACAACGAAGTTGTACAGAATTCCACATATCACAGGTTCATCTTCTGAGTCTGATCTTTGGAAAAACGAAATTAGAGTCTGTTCCCTTTCTATATCATCTTCATGAATTCCATTTGGACCTCTGTATCCCAAGATATTTCAATTCTCCCCAGGTGTCATGTTTAGGGATGAATTCTAGAAGAGGCTGGAACCCTAACCTGGAGGGATCATATCTCCCAGAATGTAGCGAATATAAGGCTGATTTTTGGACACAGTGTTCATCAGGATTTTATATTCATCCCCTATAATTTTCAACTTCTGAGCTTCGCCAACCTCAGAATATAGAGACTGTACCAAAAATTATCAGTTTTAGTATTTAGGGTTTTTCCTAGCTCGGGGTCAAACTAGGGTTTGACTTTCCTGGAGTTTCAGCCAACCAAATTTATTGATCCAAGTCTCTAAAATTTGGTTTTTATGAGGAGAAAAATCCTATGCTGGTTTCACTCAAAAATTCCTCTTCTGTAGAAAGCCCTAATTTCTGCATCGAAAACTGAAAATGCTCGGAATCGAATTTCGCTTTGACAGAAAGATGCACCCTTCAATGGAGAGTCATCCTAGCATACTTTTGCTGATATATTGTGGAGAGAGACCCAAAAAGTAAGAAGACCTAGCTTCTACAGCTACACAATGTCTTCTTCTGAGGTTAGCTCTGATACCATGTTAGTTTTTCATCATATAAGCTAGCATTATGATCTTAGGATCTTTTCACTGAGAGAATAACAAGCATAGCAATAAAGCATAAGCACATCACAAGAGACAAGAGACACAAAGAGTTTTCCTTAGGGAAACCATAAAGGAGAAAAACCCGCAACTTCCTCAAATATAGAATCAGCACAAAATGGTAAAACCAGAAAACAACAAGATGCACTCCCGACAGCAGTAGTCTTCTTCTTGTCTAGTCCCAGTGTATTTCCTTCCTCACTTAGGCGCCACACTTGAGTGAGTGAGTGATGTGTTGCAAGTGATAAATAGAGAGGCTCTCACTCTCTATTTATATTCTTTCATTCACTTAAAGTGCACTCCAACATGTCTGTCTCACTTAACAATTACTTACTAGAGCCGACATCTCTAGGAGTGTCTAATAACCCTAGTGCCCCACCACTTGTGGGGACTTTGCCTCCTCCGACCAATAGGAGGGTAAAACAATGGTGGGGACTATTGTCCCAACTTACAATGACTCACCTAGGGTCAAATTCACTAGGATATTCTAATAAACCAAGGGCCCCACAACTGTGGGGACTTTAACCCTTGACCAATAGGAGGGTTACCCACAATGACCTTACATGACTTTCTCATTATAGAAAATTCCTGGAATAAACATCGGGGTATGACATGACTCAAATAAATTACAATACATCCTGGAATGAACATCAGGTTACATAGATAAGAAATACAAGTGAATACATTCCGAAGTTACAATTACATCAACATGTATCCCACAAGTACATCCTAGCATTAGTGTTGAGCAAGGATTTCTAGAACTGCACTAAGTTTGTAACTCCCTCTTTATAGCATTGAGTATAGGATGAGTGAGGAGCTATAGAACTACACTAATTTTGTAACTCCCTCTTAATAGCAATGAGTATGGGATCTAGATAAGCTCTAGGAGTTACTGAAAAGAATTAATGATTCCTGATTGAAAATGACTCGAGTAAATTATTGATATGATATGACTTATTTATAAGTGATTAAATGAAATCTCGAATTGTTGTATCTCATCAATTACTGAAGAACTACCATGTTATATGAGGGAATCCAACATGTAAGGATGTTTAGAGTTGCCTAGCCTAGTATACCTAACCAACTACCTGATGACCTTAATGAAGAAAGTGTCCTGAGTTTAGGGATCACAATTTGTGATACTCTAAGACAAGTGTTAACAAATAATATATTATTATATATATTATACAGGGTATGTGTAAAGAGTTCACATACTAATAATATCAATAATGTAAGAAAGAAGGAAAAGTTCCATCTATTAGTATTATTACTAAGATAAAATTAAATATTATAATACCTACAAAGGTCCAATTAGGAACTAGTTAAAAATTCCTAAGTTAAAATATTAAAAGTACCTAAATTAAATAAAAAGTGTTAAATCAAGAAATCAAATGATTCTTGATTTAACTGGCCCTTTGACTGAAAAGTATGTGTATAAAATTGCAAGCCAAAGAGAGGCTTGGGGAGATCTTTCATCTTTTTGGAGTCATTATTCTTCTTGATTATTCTCAAGAGAGTTCTTGGAGAACATTTTCCTAAGAGGAAAAAGGAGAACTGATCTAGACCCGATATACCAGCTAGGAAAGTCTTACCTTAGGATCTCTAAGCTACTTGCATGTTGGAACCAGCTCGAGGGGATCCAGATTAAAACCAAGAATGGTTCCACGTCATGGTTGGGCAAAATGTGGTAGTTCCCAAGTGATTCGTTCGTCTATATAGAGGTCAAATATGTGTGTAAATTGTTAATGTTGGGTAACTGAGTGTGCAAGTTTCAGCCATTGGAATAGCTTCACTTTTTAGGTATGAGGTTCTTGACTTCCTATTTCATTATATGGTATAATCTCTGGTTATAATATACAAGTGTTTATGATTATATTTTTAACCCTATGTTTATAATTTTTTCGTGTCGAAATATTTAAGGGTTTACAATATATGTAGGAACCCTATGTATGTGAATTAATTCTTGTTTAAATAAATAGTTAGGGTTTATTTCTATTATGTTTAGTTCTGCATTTATTTATAGCATACACTTTGTTTTCTTAAAACCTAGGAATTTAGTATAACAATGCCCTCATTTTTATTTTACCTATGAACTCTACTAGAAGATTTCATATTGCGAGTAGAGCTATGTATAGAAGTAAAAGTCTAGTTCAAGTTAAGCTTCAATCATTACCTAAATACAATTATCTAATATAATTAAACATAATTGAAATCTAAAATAGCAACACTATAAACACATTTATGAATAATCATCAATTCCAAGTATTAAAGCTAAGATAAAAACTCATCGAAGACCTTAGAGGGTCTGTAAAATAATTCTACCAAGAGTCAAGCTAAACAATATATATTTCCATTAACCAAAGAATTCATAAATCAAATCAACAGTCCAAGTATCAAGACCACTTTATGGCCCACGATTCATGCACTACAATAATCCATGTAACAAATCCATTACAAGTTTAATAAAACAACTCCTTAAATAATTACAAAGTATATTACAAAATCACATGCCATAATCAAAAGTCCTACATAATTATAAACAAACATACTATGATTAACAACACTCATTAAAAACAATTATAAATACACACGAGTCGTAGGATCGATTCTATAGGAGTTAGGCCCAAATCACATCCTTATAGATCTTAAACCCTTACAACCATAATGTAAACAAGTCATGTCAAGTCATTGTGGGTAACCCTCCAATTGTCTAAGGGTTAAAGTCCCCGCAGGTTCGAGGCACTAGTGTTATTAGACTCTCCTAGTAGAGGTCGGCCCTAGTAGGGTTTTAGTCATGCCAGAATTAGTATAAATAGAGAGCTAGACTCTCTATTTAGCACACATCAAAAACACACTCATGTGTAGCGCATAGTTGAGGAAGGAGAAGACACTGGGGATAGATAAGAAGAAGGTTACTGTTGTCAGGAGATCACTTACTGTTTTGCACTTTTACTATTTTGGTGCTAATTCTATCTCTAAGGAAGTTGTGGGGTTTTCTCCATTTATGGTTTCCCTGAGGAAAAACACTGTGTTCATTGTCTCTTGTGTTTGATTGATGTACTTGTTATTCTCTTAGTTAAAGATCCTAATAATGCTAGCTTAATGTTGAAAAAATAACATGGTATCACAGCTAACCTAAGAAGAAGACATTGTATAGCTGCAAAAACTAGGGATTCCTATTTTGTGGATCTCTCTCCATATATTTTCAGCAAAAGTAGGGTGGAATAACTCTCCTCCCTAGGGCGCATCTTTCTGTTGAAGCAAAATCCAATTCTGAGGTTTTTTAGTTTTGGACCCAACACTACTGCCTGAAATTAGGGATTTTCACAAAAGAGGAATTTTTCAGTGAGCCTAGTCCTGGATTGATCTCCTCCCCAAAATTGAAGTCAAGGATAAATTTCAAGGCATTTGGGTGGACAGAACTCCAAAAAATCAAAACCCTAATTTGATCTTGATCCAGTACTGCAGGATTTCAACTCCAAATCCAAATGTGACATCTTGACCTGGTAAGATCTAAATATTTTGTATTTCCATTTGAGGTTCTCAATTTAAGATGTGTCATCATACCAAGCTTGATTAAAATCTTGAGGGAGCTGATAAATTCCGAGCCTGGAAGTATAGGATCTCCCTGGTCTTGGAAGAAAATGAGCTGGACTCCTACATCCATGAGGAGATTCCAGTTCCAGAGGGAGATGAGGAAAATGCCTTTCCCAAGAAGAAGTTGGTTATGGAAAAGAGGATCATTGCTGATTCTATCAAGGATCACCTTATCCCACATGTGTCCTCTCTAAAGACACCTAAAGCTATGTTTGATGCCCTAACCAAATTGTTTGAAGGGAAGAACATAAACCAGAAGATGACCTTGAGGAACCAACTGAAAAATGTGAAGATTTAGAATGCAGATACCATCCAGTCTTACTTCACAAGGGTTTCTAAAATCAAGGAAAAATTAGAAGCTGTAGATGAAGAAGTGGAGAATGCAAAAATTGTGATGACAACACTGAATGGCCTTCCTAGGTCATGGGATTCATTCATCCAAGGAATCTGTGCTAGAAAGAAGTTAGTCAAATTCAATAGACTATGGGAAGAATATTCTCAAGAAGAAGCTCAGATAGAAGCTCGAGAAGAGAATATGGGAAGTGAAGATCAAGCTCTCACAGTTCACTCCAAGAAAGGCAGAATAAGATCTCATCACTCCAAAGGTAAGGATCCTCATCATAGAGATAACAATAGAAGGGACCTATCTAAAATGAGACGTTATACATGTGATGAAAGAGGACACTTTGAAAAAGACTATCCTAAGAACAAGGTTCACTGTCATAAGAAGAAGGGGAACAAGAGAAGACATCATGATCATGCTGCAGAGGATGATGAACCATCCAAGAAAAGAACCAGATATGAAAGTGAAAGTTCTTCCAGTGAAGATGAATATGTTTTGATTTCCGCTCTTATGGGAAACATTACTCATGGAAGCACTGATTATATTATAGATAGTGGGGATTCCAAACATATGACAGGATTCAAGGAATCCTTTGTGAAGCTTTCAAAACATGAATCACCTCACAAGGTGAAGCTCGGAGATGACTTCCAGTATCCAATAAAAGGTAGTGGAGAATCCTCCTATAAGCTAGACTCTGGAAAGTCTATAACAATGAAGGAAGTTTTGTTTATCCAATAAAAGGTAGTGGAGAATCCTCTTATAAGCTAGACTCTGGAAAGTCTATAACAATGAAGGAAGTTTTGTTTGTGCTAGGACTCAAGAAGAACATCCTCTCCATATCTGCACTAGATGCAAAAGGAATGGGGGTTGCATTCATAGATGGTCAAGTCATCATGTGGCCAAAAGGAAAGACTATTGATGATGTGGTGGTGATTGGAGAACAAGAAGGAGGATTGTACAAATTAAAGGGCCATCCAGAACAAGCATTGGTCCATGAAACACTAGAGCCAAGTGATCTTTGGCAAAGAATGCTTGCACATGTGCATTATAGAGCACTGCCAATTGCAAGCAAATATTTTGAAGGTCTTCCAAAATTCCAAGGAAAACATGATGGGGTCTACAAAGGATGTGCGAAAGGAAAGAATGCAAAGAAGACATTTCCTAGTAGTGAAAGCAAAGCCAAAGGAATCCTAGAAATCATCCACTCTGATGTATGCGGTCCTATGTCATCAAGCTCACTAAGAGGGTATGCATATTATGTTTCTTTTATTGATGATTTTTCTAGGAAGACATGGGTTTACTTCATGAAGAAAAAAGATGAAGTATTCATCAAATTCAAGGAATTCAAAGCCTTGATCGAGAACCACACTGAAAAGAAGATCAATACTTTTCAATCAGAAAATGGGGAAGAATTCGCTTTGAATGAGTTCAAAGAGCTATGCAAAGAATCAGGGATTAAGAGGGAGTTGTCCATTCCTTATAATCCACAACAGAATGGGATTGTGGAATAGAAGAACAGAACCATCATGGAAGCTACAAGAGCTATGCTTCATGATCAAGATCTTCCTATGCATCTTTTGGATGAAGCTGCCAAAATAGCGGTGTATGTACAGAATCGTAATCCACATAGTGTACTCGAGAACAAGACTCTTGACGAAGTATTCTCCGGTAAGAAACCAGAAGTCAACCATCTTAGAATATTCCGCTGTCCTGTATACATACACATTCCAAAAGAGAAGAGAACAAAATTAGATCCTTCAGGAAAGAAGGGTATATTTGTGGGATACTCTGAAAGCTCGAAGGCTTACAGAATATATTTCCTAGGATACAAGAAGATTGACATCAGCAGGGATGTGACATTTGATGAAGACACAGCTTACAACAAATCCAGGACAAGACCTACTGAAGACCATGAAGAAGCAGAAGCACCCAGAATTCACGATACAACCATGAATGAAGAAACTCAAGAAGAAGATCGAGATTTTGAAGAACCACAAAGACCTGTAGATCCACCTCTAGAGAAGAATCCTCATAAGAGGAAACCTGCTTGGGTACGCGAAATTATCCAAGGTGCAAGAAGATATGGGGCTCCAGAAGAGAATCATAGAGAAAGAAAGAGGACCAGATCCTACTCTGGGTATGTAGCTTTACTATGTGATTTCATTGATGAAGAACCTTCTAGTTATGAAGAAGCGGTAGAACAAAAAGAATGGAAGGATGCTATGATCGAAGAGTATCAATCGATCATGAAGAATGATGTTTGGGATATTGTTCCAAGACTAGAAGGGAAGTCAGTTGTAACTTTCAAATGGATCTACAAGATCAAACATGCTGCAGACGGTAGCATTGAAAAATATAAATAAAGATTTGTGGCTTGTGGTTTCTCTCATAAATAAGGAATAAATTATGAAGAAACCTTTGCTCCTGTAGCTAGATACACTTCCATCAGATCGGTACTTGCTTTGGCTACAGTGATGAGATGGAAGATACACTAGATGGATGTCAAGACTGCTTTCTTGAATGGTGTAGTGGAAGAGGAAGTGTATGTAGAAAAACCACTCGGTTTTGAGACTCTTGATAGGGAGTCTCATGTGTGCAGATTGAAGAAATCCCTGTACAGTTTGAAACAGGAACCCAGGACCTGGTACAACAGAATTGACAGCTTTCTATCTAGGTTGTGGTTTACCAAGAGTAAAGCAGATTCCAACCTTTACTACAAGGTTGAATATGGAAACCTAGTGATGCTTCTACTATATGTAGATGATCTATTTGTGACAGGAATGGATGGGTTGATTGCTGATATGAAGAGAAATCTTGCTACCGAGTTTGAAATGAAGGACTTGGGGATGATGCATTATTTTCTAGGTATGGAGGTGTGGTAGAGTGCGCATGGAATCTTCCTTGGACAAGGGAAGTATGCAGTAGAGATCATAAAGAGGTTTGGGATGATGGACTACAAGGCTATGGCCACACCTATGGAATCTAACCTGAAGCTATTGAACGATGCTTCATCAGAGTCAGTTGATGCTACAATGTATCATCAGATGATTGGGTCCTTGATGTACCTGATGAACATGAGACCAGATATTTGCTTTGCTGTGAACACCTTGAGCCAGCTCCTGACATATCCAAAACATGTTCACTTGATTTCTACAAAGCATATTCTGAGGTACCTGAAGGGTATAGTTGATTATGGGCTCAAGTACGATGCGAATCAGAAGATTAACCTGGAGGGTTATGTTGATTCAGATTGGGCAGACACTGCCATCGATAGGAAGAGCACTTTAGGGTGTTGCTTCAGTATGGGATCAGGCATGATCTCTTGGTTTAGTAGGAGGCAATCCTATGTGGCACTGAGTACAACTGAAGCAGAGTATTTCCTTGTTTAGCTAGTTGTGAGGTAGTATGGCTAAGGAAGCTACTGTCTAATTTATTTGATCTCCAATTGGATGCTACTTGTATACATTGTGACAACCAGAGTTGCGTGAAGTTGTCAGAGAATCCAGTGTTCCATGACAAGTCGAAGCATATCGATATCAAGTATCACTATATCAAGGATATGGTACAGAGGGGATCAATGAAGCTCCAATATGTTGCGATGGAGAAATAGATAGCTGATGTATTGATGAAGCCATTAGCTAGGTTGAAGTTCGAGTACTTCAGGGAGAAGCTTGGTGTTCTCCAAATCGAGGTTTCCTCCAATGGAAAGTGATGAAACCCATAGTCATTCTGACATGGTGAGAGGATTGGTTCCTTCCATGGTCAGATGTAAGGGCTGAGCCATTCTGTCATGTTGAGAGGATTGGTTCCTTCCATGTCAGATATAAGTGTTGGACATTCTGTCGAGTAGGACAGATGTAAGGGAAATTGACATTCTAGGAATGGAGGTGCCGTGTCAGTTACCAAGAAAAATCAGTCCAGGACTAAGAAGCCATTCTGATGTGATAGAGGGATGTGTTCTCACTTGATTAGATGTAAGGGCCGAGCCATTATGTCATGGCTAAAGGATTAAGTTCCTTCCATGTCAGATGTGGGTGCTAGCCATTTCGATGAGAAGGTCAGATGTAAGGGCAACTGCCATTCTCTAGGAGAATGGAGGCACCTGGTTAGTTACCAAGTAGCTCAGTCTAGGACTGGGGGTCATTCTGATATGACTGTAGGATTTGGTTCCTACAAGATGAAATATGAGTGCAAGACCTTCCATAATTGTTGTAGGATGTGTTGCCACATGAGTGGATGTAAGTGCAGAGCCCTTCCATCATTGTTGTAGGATGTGTTCTCGCATGGGTGGAGGTAAGTGCAGAGCCCTTCCATCATTGTCTTAGGATGTGTTCCCGCATGGGTGGATGTAAGTGCAGAGCCCTTCCATCATTGTTGTGGGATGTGTTCCCTCATGGGTGGATGTAAGTGGAGATCCTTTTCATCATGGTTGTAGGATGTGTTCCCGCATGGGTGAATGTAAGTGCAGAGCTCTTTCATCATGGTTGTAGGATGTGTTCCTGCATGGGTGAAATAGCATAGCATTTTTAGCATTGTTGTAGGATGTGTTCCCGCATGGATAAATATAAGTGCTGATCCTTTTCGATAGGGTTGGGGGATGTATTCCCTCATGATCGGATGTGAGTGCTGGGCCTTTCTGATATGATTATAGGATTGGTTCCTACATGATCAGATGTGAGTGCTGGGCATGCATTTCTAATGAGTAGGTCAGATGTAAGTGCTGGGAAAGCCATTCTGATGAGCAGGTCAGATATAAGCGCTGAAGAAGACCTACATGGAGGCTAGGCCTACAACCAACATGAAAAATACCTAGATCTGTAGAAATTCTTGTGACAAGAAGAATCATGAGATAGCACCCATGATGATCCAGGAGTGATGATCCAGATCCAGTGATGATGTCCAATGATGATCCAGATCGAATGATGATCCAAATCCAGTGATGATCCAGATCGAGTGATCATCTTGATCCAGTGATGCTGTCCAGTGATGATCCAGATCTAAAGATGAATATGACTTGAAGACGAAGATGACTTGAAGACGAAGAATACTTGAAGATGCAGATGATGAGATGATCCAGAGAAGAAGACTAGTGCTGAAAATTGTGTCGAAAGAATACCTTCCTAGTTAAGGGGGAGTGTTGGTGTATTTCTAACTTCAAAATGTATTCATGTATGTATCTTATGTATTGTGACCCGATGTTTATTATGGGATGTATCTATAATGTAATTGATTCATGTTGTCATCCCCCGATGTTCCGATCGGGAGGATCAATAATGTAAACAAGTCATGTTAAGTCATTGTGGGTAACCCTCTGATTGTCTAAGGGTTAAAGTCCATGTAGTTCCGGGGCACTAGGGTTATTAGACTCTCCTGGTAGAGGTCAGCCCTGGTAGAGTTATAGTCATGCTGGGATTAGTATAAATAGAGAGCTGGACTCTCTATTTAGCACACATCACAAACACACTTGAGTGTAGCGCATAGTTGAGGAAGGAGAAGACACTGTGTTATAGCGGATTTCACCACACTAGGTGAATCACACATTGTATGGCCTTCCCTTGTCCCGCTGCAGACTCATTATCCCCTTTGGAGCACTTTATATCTTTTGATGTTACCTTAATCATCCCCAAAAAACATTATAATATTGATATACGCGGCTTTTTCCCCGATAACCGCGTACATACGCGGATAT
>LPNX010730805.1:58741-98007 GCA_001517045.1 Pseudotsuga menziesii | reverse complement strand
TGCCCCCCCTCAACATGTCCATGTTCTCTACAATGTCTTTTAGCTGTTTTGATCAGTAACCTTCTCGTATTAAAGCCCCTACATTGACTGCAAGGACAATTACATTTTCCATCACCCCTTCTTTCCACTCCCTCCCACAACCTAGCAAGCAATTGTCGATTTTGTTCTGCCGGATCTTGATGACCTGTAACATCATTGTTACGTGACATTTTATTACTCAAACCCTAAGAACAAAGTACGAGCAAACCCAAGTATATGATGAGTCTTCTTTTCCACAAGGGTTAGAACCAAATCCAAAGAGCAAGACCAAAATCCAAGACCAAGTGGGAAGATCCCCACAAAAGAGCAAGGCCAAAATCGGCCAAGACCAAGTGGGAAGATCCCCACAAAAGAGAAACCCCAAAATCCAAGACCAAGTGGGAAGATCCCCACAAACGAGCGACGCCAAAATAAGCCAAGACCAAGTGGGAAGATCCCCACAAAAGACCAACCCCAAAATCCAAGACCAAGTGGGAAGATCCCCACAAAAGAGCAACGCCAAAATCCAAGACCAAGTGGGAAGATCCCCACAAAAGAGCAACGCCAAAAACCAAGACCAAGTGGGAAGATCCCCACAAAAGAGCAACGCCAAAAAAAAACCCTTAGGAATTTCGCACTTCTTAACCAAGAGATAAGTGCGAGACTCAGTGTGTGAGATAATGAACCTAGCCGTACATCTATTTATATGAAAAATGAACCTAGCCTTTCCATTTTAATGTGTGTGGGATAATGTCTTAAGCATCGCTTTCCATTTTAAATAATTAACCAATTACGACAAATTATTAAATGATTGATAAGACATTATTAAATGAATGAGTAATTGAAGCGCCGTCGCTTAAGCGACGCTTAGGAGGATAGCCGTCACTTAAGCGATGCTTGCAATCCTAGCCATCGCTTAAGCGACGCTAATCACCACCATTTCAAAAAAAAAATTATCTTCCTGATTTTTGGCACTGTTAAAATAAAAAATCCACGCGCCGTCGGAAAAAACCGTCGGATTTTGGATCAAAATATAGTAGTGATATGATCATGTATATTTAAATAAAATCAATAACAACAAAATTTTGATAAGTAAACAAAATACTTATCTGTATAACATCTCCCAACAGAGATATGGTCAACCCCTCTTCAGATCCTAACACTGCCTTGGGTGCTCAATGGAAGCTCTAGTTTACGTGCTTATCACCTCTTCCAGTGCTCACCATTGTTCAGGCTCTTTCCTTCCAGGAACCATAATAGATTAATTCACATGTCAGATTAATTTCTGCAGGATTTATTTCTTAACAAGATTTCTGAAATCTTAGCTTAATCATTATGTACACTTGTAATCACAGAAAATCAACCATAATTTTCCAAGTAATCCAATAATTATCTGTATAGAATCTCTCAAATGAGATCTGACCAGCCCCACTTTAGAGCCCAACACCTATCTGGGTGCTCAATAACAGCTCTAGCTTAAGGGCTCATCACCTCCTCCAAGTTCTTACAATTGCTCAAGCACTTCCTTTCCAGATATCATAATACCTAGGGGTTATTCTCTTCACGGAGACCCCACTCTCTTGAAAGTCTCCTTACGTTGTGAATATGTACTGAAATAATTTTAACCAGATGTATTACACCTTGGGCATCCCCAATGATGCATACCAGTTCCTAGCTGGTAGGGGGGAGAAGCTATGTACCCAAGTACATCCTTCTGGAGGAGCCATGCACTCCTTCTACATGTTTTCATTGTATCACATACGTTACATATAGACATGCATTTTACATCAGATGTCATCATAAAAAAAATTCAATACTAGGTTTCCAAACCTTATTCCAAACGCATCCCTTCGAGAAGCCATGTACACCCAGTACATCCTTCCGAGGAGCTATGTACACCCAATACATCCTTCCGAGGAGTTATCTATCCTAAACACATCCTTTCGAGAAGTTATGTACTCCAAGGCCGTACTTCCATCATCTCACATGCGTTACATACAAGTATGCAGTTTACATGAGATGTCATCATAAAATTTTAATAATATATTTTCAAATCTATTTCATGCATACATGATTTCCCAAATATCAAATGATCAATAACATTGATAGTCAAACAAAAATATGAGTTCACACTTCTTCTTCCTACAGAAAATCAGATTTTTGCAACCATGAGGTCATCCTCCTATTGTTTGGATTTTTTGCAATTGGGATCACGCATCCCCTACTTACACTTGCTTCCGAAAACTTGGACATCCACATACACCATGTCATCCTGACACAGGTTTAAATCAGCTAGACAGTCACAGTTAGCACCAGGAACTTAAAAAATAAAGCAATGTAAAATAAGCATATCCATTGTTAGCATGAATGAAAACCATCACATGAGATCACAGTCTCCCATAATCAATAGAAAAACTTGCAATCTAAAGTTTCAAAATCCGTTCTCAGTCATGAGATCCTTCTCATGGCACATGGTAGCTTCCTGCCCTGGATTTCATTGGGCACCACCATATTTCTCTTCTCAAGTCATCCTACCTAAGTCTTCAAGAAGTCCTCATATGTATGCCCATACACACAACGACCATTTCCACATGGAACTACAAATTCATATGCATGCCTCTTCATCCTATACATAGGTTCCACTTTTACCTACAAAATCTTATTGTGTGAGCTTTCTGCAATACCCTGCAATGCCCACAAAATATCTTACATCTGTCATCTTCCTTGGAGCAGGCCAACTCATCATGTGCTCAATATTTTCAGGGTCTCCAGATATTTCTTTATCTGAGATAATGTGACCCAAATGATGAATTCTATATTCATAGACGTCATAGTTTCTCAACCCTGCATTCATTAGTATGTTTCATGACCAATTCAAAGTCAGACTTAAATGTTTCACATGTTCTTCCTCATTCTTAGAATAAATAATAATGCCATCAAGGAAAAAATGAGAAACCATATCCAGATACTTATTAGAAACATTAGTCATGAGGCACATAGATGTAGCTGGTGCATTTGTGAATCCAAATGATACAACTACAAAATCATAAGATCCATATCTCACTCTGAAGGTTGTCTTATGAACATCTTCCTCCTTGATCCTTACTTGCTGTTAGAATAATCAACCCATAGTTAGCTACCTTAGACATTAATTAATCCAATTTTTGTCTTATTTGCCTAGTTTCCATATTCCACCTTATGCAAGTTGTCCTCCACACATCCATAGTGGTCAAACTTGCTAAATTTGAGTCATGGAGCGCTTGGAAAACCTCTTGGAATCAAATCTACTTTATTCCTGGCCTCCCTAGAGCATGTCTGCTTTTTCTACTTTATTGCCTACTTTTTCTGAGTTTTAAGGCAATTGGGAAAGTTTGACTAGGTGAAGTTAACTTGTTTTTTGTCCTCAACATCCTCCACTCTTTTTTCCTATGAAAATCATGTATGAGTTGTCCTTCCACCACCCATTAGCTTTTCTAATTGATTTTGCCAATTCGTGAGGTCCTAGACAAATTTGGAAAGTGCTTTATGCACCTATGGGGGATTTGCTTAGATTTAGTAAGCTTTCTTTTGACTAAATTCGAATGGAATATTCATGCATTCGAATATCTCATGTAATTATTTATTTTGGTACCCTATGAATTCACAGGGTTGGCTATTGTAGACTTATTCGATACAGATTAGTGTTCAGCTCCATATTCAGTCTCCTTTTGTGAGTAATTTGCATGTGTAATTGGCAATTGTTGTGAGTGTAATTGTTCTTACACCTGGGTTCAATTTCCACATGGTATTAGAGCCTTTGTATATTTATTTCTCTCCTTCCAATTTTTTTGCAGGTTCGACATCATTGACTGGGAGCATTCTGCTAACTGACGGGACAATTTCTGAGCTGTGGATCAATCTCAGAAGATCATCTTGACTCCATTTAACTTCTTTGAATGGAAAGAAGATATGGAGATACTGTTGAGAGCGAAAGGCCTCTACAGAGTGACTATGGCAATAGAAGCAGAGCCCAATGCAGCTGCAGAGAAGATTAAATGGCACAACAGGAGGGATGAGGCCTATGGTCTCCTGTGTCTGAGCATATCCAGAGACCTCCTTTTCCATATTGATGGATTGAAATCACCAAATGAATTATGGGAGAAGATTATTGATATTTTTGGAAAAATAGATGAGATGAGGGGACATCAAATTGAAAATGAATTGATTTCCCTGAGTCCTAATAGCTTTGAATCCCTGCAACTCTATTTTTCCAAGTTCAAAGCACTTGTTTTGCAGCTAAAACAATGTGGGATCGAAAAGAAGGATGATAAGCTGATCTTGGCCATACTCTTAAAGCTTGGCCCTAACTATTCAGTGTTTATTTTGACCTTCTATGCCACAAAGTTGATAGCTCGAGCCTAGAAAATTCCTAGCCTTGCAGATTTCATGGAATCTCTCACACAAGAACAAGATAAATTGGTGATGATGGGCACCATCAAACCTTCCAAATACCAAGATCTAGTTGCTGGAGATTCGAGGGTGGATTCAAAAAGCAAGAAGAAATCTAAAAAGCCACCTAAGCAAAAGAGAGACAAGAACAAGTCTCCAGAGGAGCCTCAAGGTTCCAAGAAGAACCCCCAAAAGAAGAAGAACAAAGGAGAAATGAGCAAGTGCGCATACTACAGTAAGGGCAATCATTCTGAAAGATCCTGCATGAAGAAGTAAATAGACATGCTGACCCAACTCCTAGAGAAGAATGGCATCTCCCTTCCAGACAGCTCAAAGAAGAGGGAAGGAGGTTCAAGTTCAGAATACAGAGAGAGAGTTCATGCATTGGTTGCTACCACATCAAGCTCACCTAGTTTCATCATTGATTCTGGAGCTTCAAGACATATGGTTTTGACCAAGGAGGCATTCACCTCACTTGACATGTCGAAAGGTCCACCAATAGTACTGGGAGATGACTCTCTCACTGAAAGTTTGGGCAAAGGGAGGATTGATCTTGACCATGGTAAGTTCAGCAATGTGTTCCATGTTCCAGGTCTTGCCTCTAACCTCTTATAAATGTATCAGATGACCCACACAGGGTCTCCAAAGAAGGTCATATTCTCCCCTAATGAAGTTGAGATCATAGATATCTCAAGTGGTAAAGTCATTTCAAAAGGAGTTGCAAATCACACTTCGAAGGTATACATGTTCTCACACTTCCTACCCTACTCAAACCCCTCTGCTCTTCTGATTCATGCTAATGAGGCAAGCAAGATTTGGAATGAAATATTTGGCCACCTAAATTACAAGTATCTCTTTTATCTTAGTGAAAAAGAAATGGTCATAGGGTTACCAAAGATTAAGTTTTCCAAAGGAGTCTGTCAAGGTTGCACCCTAGGAAAACACCCAGAGCATAAATTTGAGAAAGCTAGCCATGAGAGAACCTTTGCACCTCTTGAGCTGATCCACAATGATGTTTCTGGCCCATTTCCTCATATGTCAATGAGTTAGGCCAAATATGCATTGACATTCATAGATGACTTTTCCAGGTATTGCTGGGTTTACTTCCTAAAACACAAGTCTAAATTTTTTGGCCTCTTCAAAGTCTTTAAGGATTTGGTTGAAAACCAGTCTAGGAGGAAAATCAAGGTCCTCATATTTGACAATGGTGGTGAGTATGTCAAGTCTAATTTTATTCAATATTGTGTAGATGCAAGTATTTAGATGTAGCATTCTATCCCTTACACACCACAGCAGAATGGTGTTGCTGAGAGGAAGAACAAATCACTGAAAGAGATGGAAACATGCATGATGGAGGCTAAGACTTTGCCACCAAATTTTTGGTCCGAAGCTATAAACTATGCAGCCTATATCCAGAATAGGGTGCCTCTTAAACATCTTGATGGTATGATTCCTTTCGAAGCATGGAGTGGGCACAAGCCAGATGTGACCCATTTCAGGATTTTTTGTTCAAGGGCTTGGGCTAGAATTCCAACAGAAAAGAGGAAGGCTTTGCAGCCCCAAATCCAAGTGTGTCTATTTGTTGGGTACTCTGAAGATTCAAAAGGGTACAATCTGATCAATTTGAGTACAAACAAAGCTTTCATTGAAAGGTGTGTTCAGTTTCAAGAAGAGCCCCTAGCAGCAGTGGAAGTTGGAGAATCCTCTTCACCACTAGATCCTCTGAATGTAAGTGAAGAGATGGTTGAACATGCTGATTCTGATATGTTTGATAATGATGATTTGATTGCAGATCCAAAAAGTCCTACAAGACCAAAATGGGCAGCCAAGACCATTCATGCAGCTGGAGAACTAGCTGGAAATCCTAATGATCCTAGGAGGACTAGATCTCAGTTTGAGAGTGCTCTATGCATGAAAGATCCTATGTTTGTAGATAAATACTATCTGATGATTGAATCAGATCCACAGACATATGAAGATGCAGCAAATGATCCAAGATGGCAAACATTCATGGAAGAAGAGTTCAGCTCACTCCAGAAGAGAAACACTTGGGAGCTGGTTGATCTTCCCCCAGGGAGGAAGCTAGTTCAGTGTAAGTGGGTGTACAAAACTAAATTTGCTGTTGATGGTTCACCTCTGAAGTACAAGTCCACATTGGTATCCAAGGGCTACTCATAGGTTCATGGCATAGACTACAATGAGACCTTTGCACCAGTGGCAAAGATGGACTCCATCAGGCTAGCCTTAGCCATTGCAGCTTCAAAGCGGTCGGAGGTACACCACATGGATGTGAAGTGTGCATTCCTTAATGGAGATCTCACTGAAGAGATATACATGCAACAGCCTCAAGGATTTGCTACTAACCCATCTCTTGTGTGTAGGTTAAAAAAGTCATTGTATGGGCTTAAGCTTTCTGTTATCACTGAATTTTTTTCGATTCAAATCAGATCCAAATGTCTATTTGAAGCTGATTCATGGTTCATTAATGATCATTGCTTTGTATGTTGATGACCTTCTCATTATAGGAATCTCAAAGGATGAGATTGCCTCCTTTAAGGATGCAATGAACCATGCCTTCTCAATGACAGATTTGGGCTTATTGAGCCAATTCTTGGGGCTCGAGATTGCTCAAACCAAAGAAGGAATCAAAGTACATCAGTCCAAGTATGCCTTGGATTTGCTGAACAAATTCAATATGAAGTACTGCAAGCCAAGCAAGACTCCTTTCCTTTCACGAGTTAAGCTTGAAGAAGCTGATTCTTCACCTATGGTAAACAATACACTGTATAGGCAATTGATTGGATGTTTGTTCTATCTTACACATACTAGACCTGATATTTATTATGCAGTAAGTGTGGCTTCTAGATATATTGATCAGCCTCATGAGATCCATTGGAGAGAAGCCAAAAGGATCCTTAACTTTGTTTAGGGAACAAGGACTCATGGGATCTTCTACAAAGCTAAATCTGATCTTGATTTGATTGGGTTTACTGACAGTGATTGGGAAGGTGACAACACAGATCGAAAGTTAACATCAGGATATGTGTTCATGCTTGCAGAAGGGCCAATCAGCTGGTCAAGTAAGAAACAGACTGCCATTGCACTCTCATCTACAGAAGCAGAGTACAGAGGAGTTGTAAATGCAGCAACTCAATGTTTATGGTTGCAGGGGTTACTTGGAGAGTGTGGCTTTGAATCAGAATACTCAACTACTATCTATTGTGATAATCAGAGTACCATTCAAGTCTGCAATGATCCAGTTCAAAAGCAGAGAACCAAACACATTGAGATCCATATGCACTACATCAGACAGCTTGTGCATGATGGCACCATTCTCCTACTCTTATGCTCATCTTCAGAACAAGTAGCAGATATATTGACCAAATTTTTTTGTGAGAAGGCATTCAGCAATCTCAAATCATTGTTGGGGATTTTTGATCATGCTGTGAAGCATGAGTGATGACAAGATTTCCAATTTTTTTTTTACTGTCCATGTTTAAGGGAGGATTTTTCCCACTGGGTTTTTGCCTCTTTCCATTGTTAAATAGACATACAGTATGTAAAGGGTGACTAATCCTTGTTGATAGGCCCTATAATTTTCTGATACTTTACTCATAAGTCAGGCTTAAGGGGGGGTGTTAGAATAATCAACCCATAGTTAGCTACCTTAGACATTAATTAATCCAATTTTTGTCTTATTTGCCTAGTTTCCATATTCCACCTTATGCAAGTTGTCCTCCACACATCCATAGTGGTAAAACTTGCTAAATTTGATTCATGGAGCACTTGGTAAACCTCTTGGAATCAAATTTGGTTTATTCCTGGACTCCCTAGCGCATGTCTGCTTTTTCTACTTTATTGTCTGCTTTTTCTGAGTTTTAAGGAAATTGGGAAAGTTTGACTAGGTGAAGTTAACTTGTTTTTTGTCCTCAACATCCTCCACTCTTTTCTCCTATGAAAAGCATATATGAGTTTTCCTTCCACCACCTATTAGCTTTCCTAATTGATTTTTCCAATTTGTGAGCTCCTAGACAAATTTGGAAAGTGCTTTATGCATCTATGGGGGATTTGCTTAGATTTAGTAAGCCTGATTTTGACTACATTCGAATGGAATCTTCATGCATTCAAATATCTCATGTAATTATTTATTTTTACAGCCTATGACTTTAGAGGGTTGGCTATTGTACACTTATTCAATACAGATTAGTGTTCAACTCCATATTCAGTCTCCTTTTGTGAGTAATTTTCATGTGTAATTGGCAATTTTTGTGAGTGTAATTGTTCTAACACCTAGGTTCAATTTCCACACCTGCTGGTAACCATACCTTAATTCAATCTTGGAAAACACCTTTGATCCTCTCACTTGATCAAAGAGGTCATCGATCCTAGGAAAAGGATACTTGTTCTTCACAGTTACCTTCTTCAATTTCCTGAACCAATACACAACCAGCGTGTATCGTCTTTTCCTTCCTCAACCCAAATTTATGCTCCCAATGGGGACACATTCACCCTCACATACTTCTTTTCCCATAATTCTTGCAGCTGCATCATCAACTCTAGCAAGTCTTGTGTACTCACCCTGTAGGGTGTCTTGCACACTTGTCCTTTACCTAGAACAAGTTAAATTGTGATATCAACATCCACCCTTGGAGGAAGCTCTGGAATTTCATTTGGAAAAACCTTCCCAAATTCATACAACACATGACAACCCTCCAACCTAGGAGTATCATTCTCTGCTGCCTCCAAAACATGAGCTGCATACATTCTACAACATTTCCCAAAGAACTTATTCAGTTGTATTTCTAAATACTTCCTTCCCGAGATCAATTTTGGAAATCCTTTCACAACCTTCGGGTTTCCTTATTCATCCAAGAACTAAAAATTCTTATGGTAACAATCAATCCTTGCTCTATGTGCTTCCAACCAATCCCATTAGAGGAAATTTGAACTCAAAATGGGCCTTTTAACTCTACTTCAAATTCGATGCCATCATGTGTTATCCAATGAAATTTCTTTAAATTTGAAATACCATATAGGTCTTAAACACATTTTTAATATAAATTTGGGGATAGGTATCATACAAAAAAACTACTTTTTTTGTTTGTATTTTCAGCATATCTCCCTATGTTTTTACTCAAATTTCGATTGAGAAATCTTGTTGGATGTGGAATTAAATTCCACATCCAATGAGTACCCACTCAGCATACTTTTTATGGACCCCACTACCGCAAAAACAAGAAATACCTAAAAAAACATGATGATGACATCATCATTACATTTTTTAGGTATTTCTTGTTTTTGGGGTAGTGAGGTCCATCAAAAGTATGCCGAGTGGGTACGTGGTGGATGTGGAATTTAATTCCAAATCCAATGAGCCCTCCCGATCCAAATTTGAGTAAAACCACAGGGATATATGTTGAAAATACAAACAAAAAGTTTTTTTTCTTTTCTTCCTCAAAAAATTAATAAATATTATTTTATTATTTTAACTATTATTTCATCAATTTTTCTTAGGAGGCCCATTTTGAGTTGAAATTTTCTCTACTGATTCCAATGAGAACATTATAGGAACTAAGAGGCAAAACATTCATATCTGCACAAGTGACTAACCCATCCATGACAAATGGGCATTTCCTTACCACCTCACTGACTTTCTTCTTAGTTCTAGTGGTTAGTTAGACTAACCATGATCTTCTATGCTTTGACTTCTTAAAAGTGCACATCTCAATAATTCCAAAGGTGATATAGCTATGAGTCGATCCAGGTTCAATCAAAACATAAATAGTATGTTCAGTAATCTCACCCTTAAATTCCACTGTAGTTTAGTTAGGACTTTCCTGGCGGTCTTCTAACAAATTTTAGGAATGATCCCTGCTTTCTAACCCACAATTTCAACTTCTTGGGTACTGGGGACTTGACCTTAATTCCCATTCTTGAGTAGATAATTCCTGCACAGATGGGGTCCTCCATATCTCCAGCATTTTGAGTGGTTTCTTGGGATTTTCCCTCATCACTCTCGCTGGCTCAATCTCAACTTGTGATGGCTTCCTTTGCTACTTCAGGAGGTGAGAAGGTTTAAAACATTTCTTCCCTGGGTAAATATTCACACTCTTCTTGTGAGAATTTATCCTACTCCCTTCCATCTCGATTAACTGATGCCCAAATTTTATCTTCCTTTGGAGGTCTTCCAAACTCTATAGCAAGACTGAAGTCATCTAGTTTTTCTATACCAAAACCTTTACCATCCTTTTATTTTCTTCCTTGCAGCCTTGCAACTCTACCCTCAGGATTCTTATGGTAGTTGCAGCATCTGGGGAACTGTCTTGTTCCTTTTTTCCATCAGCTTCAATTTCATTTTCTTGGCTATTGTAAGCTGGCCTTACATACCCTTCCCCATGTGGAAAATCTGGCGCAAATAGGGCCCTCCACATATCCAGCATTGGAGTGGCTTCTTGCCCTATTGCGTGTCTCTTGGATTCCCCCCCATAGCATCTTTCTCATGTCCACATGGATCCTGTGCATCATCCATGTTGTTAATTTTCTTGGCATTTATCTTCTTTGACCTCCTTGGTCAGACCGAGATCAACTCTTCAATCTGCACTTTGACTCTGAAAAATCTGTTAGCAACATCATTTGTTAGTCAATCTCAAAAATTTAAACGATTACTTAACAATTGCTTCTTGCAAGCATGAATAGTAAATGTTCCTTTCATCGGGTTGTCTAAGTTTAGGAATTCTACTAAATAACACTCTTTCTTGCTGTATTTTTCTTTCTATAACCAATTGCCTGGGCACATTTATACCAATGTTGCAACCAGCAGCTCTGTCAAATCACAACCTGGTTGTTCTTTTCCATTTTTTATCTATTCAACTTGGCCCATTTATGCCACAGTATTGCAACCTTGGCTCTGATACCACACGGTCATGTCCCCTCCCATCCACGAGAGAGGGAGCATGTTGTAATCTCACAAATCACATAAGGTTACCAATAATGCACACTAAAACATATATACATAAACAGAGACAAGAGATAAGAAAAAATAGGTGAACAAATAGATTATATTATACAAATGAGTCCATAGAACACAGAGAACTGAACTAAGTTCTCATTTGGCTCAACAGCCTAATATAAAAGATTACAGAACGATTACAAAATAACTACCTATCGGTTCGGTGAACCGACATGACCTTAGGTGGTCGACCTAATCTCTAGCTTTTAGTCGGCTGACCAACTTAGTCGGCTCATCGACTAAGTCGGCTCATCGACTTAGTCGGCTGATCAACTAAGTTGTCTATCCTTCAAGTCGACTTTATCGACTTGCTCCTTCTACATCTCCCCCACGAACAAAACATTTCTTCATCCTGAAGAAACAGGGAGGTACAAAAATTCCTGGTGGTCTCAATAGTTATTGTGGTGGGCTGTGAAGTTTGATAGTCGGTCTTTTCTGTACACAGACTTCTACAATGGCTGGGGCTGTTACTGCGAGGTGATGTTGGAAATATGTCCAACTCTACAAAAATTTCTGGATGTCAATTGTGAGTGTGGTCAAGACTGATAAGATCGGCATATTTTTTTGGATGGAGACTTCAGCTATCCTCTCCATTTCGGGACCCATAAACTGGTCCTTATCCTCTGCAGTCTCGATAAGTCGTTTCATCTACAGGAAGATGATGTCGAATTTCTCTAATTTAGGGAGAGCTTATTGCACCCATTGATGTGCTTCCCTTTCCAGTTTATGTAGTTTGGCAATTTCAAGCACTATTTGTTCTTCTATTGTCGTTCTGAGTGCTTCTTCAGTGGTTTTTCTGCTCTCTAATGCCTGTATCCCTTTTCGAGTCTGTCGAGTCTACTAATAAACTTACCCATAGTGATAAGGCCAGTCTCTTAGTACTTCTTTGGTTACGATAGACTCCTCCATATGATCTTGTAGTACTTTGTATGGTTCAAAAAATGTAGTGTGTTGTGCCATTAGGAGTCGGGCAGTTTCCTATTTTTGTTCCTCCTTTGTTTCTTGAATGTGCACTTGGAGGGTTGACACCATGCTCTCAAATAGCTGATATGCTCTTTTGAGTGGTTTGTCTGTGTCGATCTCTGTGGGGCCCGACATGATGGGCTGGGACAAATTCCTGCATTTGTCGAGAAACTCAACTTGTTTTGCATTTTTGTCCTGGAGCTCTTTATTTCTTTGCGCACTCCTCATCTTTGCTTCACTTGCTAGGGTTTTGAGGAGTTGTCCTAGCTCTTTGTTGGTCAAGGAGCTTGCATCCTTCATTCTAATTTGGACCTTTGAAGTCTTTCCATGATGCTCCTTCTTTTGTTTCTCCTTCCTCTTCTTATGCTTTTCTTTATCTGCTTCCTGTGTACCTGCAGCAGTCGAGGCAGGATCTTTGGTTTGTGGGTTAGATTCCAATGGTTTGTCTGGTTGGGGAGGTGGGATGACTACCACCTCTGGTTGTGTGGATGTAGTTAGTTGTGGAGGGGCTTTTTCTGAGTCAGGGGGTGGTGGTGGTGGTGGAGATGGTGGTGGTGGTGGTGATGGAGTTGGAAAATGGTCGGGGGTGATTGGTTTGGGGGAAGTATGGTTGATGGTGAGTTGTCAGGTCAAGGGTGTGAGTTTAGGTCAGGTTCTCCCTCAGTAGGTGTAGTGGCTGGTAATTCGGCCTGGGGTATGGGGTCGGTCGGTGTAATAATTGAGGACCGACGTGCAATGACTTTGGATTCTTTGTCGAGATTCCTTTTGAAAAACGATTGGGGTTTGTGCGCCCTGTCTTGGTCGGTGTCCTCCAGACGTGAAGATAGGTGCTTTGGTAGAAATATTCTGAGCCAATGTAAACAATGCAGGCAGTTTCTCAAAGAACGCTTGTAAGTCCCTATCTCTATCAAATTTTGCTTTTACAGCCTCCAACATTGCACTTTTGTAGAAGTCGAGGGGGTTGATTGAGTTTGGTGCTGGTCCTTGTTCCTCAGTTATTTTCGTTGGTGATGGGGGTGGAGGCGTTGACACAAGATCGATGACATTTTCAGGCATCGTCGTAGTCTTTGCTTTCTTTGGTTGACCTGCTTGTGCTCCTGCATCGACAAATCCCTGGAACTAGGTTTCGACTGGCACTTTATTGGTTTTGGCATCCTCTATGATGTTGAAGGCCGTGGTTTCCAGTCCCTCCTCGTCCTCTGATGATTCAGCAATGATAAGCTTGTGCTTACCTTTACCTTGTTGTTGTTCTTGTGTTTTTATTTTCTTCCTATCTATTTCTATTTCTTTTGATAGTTTTCGAATAATGCCTTTTGTAACAACATACTCAGGGTTGTCTAGTTCTATCTCACCCATCAGTTCCTGAGTCGAGATGACACTTTCTGTAGCCAAAGGAGTTATTTGCTGCTGTGGCTGTGGTTTTGGCTGTGGCTTTGGCTTTACGGTCTCTTTTTATGCTCCTTTTGCGGTCGGAGGTTTGATGGTTCTTTGCAGTCGACCGGTGTGTTCGACCGGTGTCTCCTCCGACACAAATGTGCTGATATAGAGGTTGAGCTCGTAGTCTTCCTCTTTTTCCTAGTTCGTGAGCGGCTCCTCGATTGAGAAGTCGATCTGTTTTGCTTCTACTGGTACTAGTATTTTTGTTTTGTCCTATTGAGACAGTTCCTGGAAGATCTTGTTGATAGATGGATAGTAGTCGAGGGCTTTGGCATTGGAATTGTCGCCCTGCATGTACGACATCAAGGTATGGTCGAGCTCCAGCTGGATGTGGGATTTTGCTGCTATATTTCGTCGGATGTTTTGAGGCAACCTCCATCTAGTCTTGCGGACTTTGAACTGTTGGAACTAGTTCTCCAACAGTACTTTCCCGCGCTGAAGTTCATACAAAGTTCCTTTCTGGGAGAATGGTTTAAATCTCCACATGTCGAACTTCGACGGTTACTGAAAGACTGGACTCCCCTCTGAGAAAATGTGGTACATGACAATCCATAAGATGAGGCAGGGGAACTTGATGATTCCCCCTGTTTCTTAACATCTCTCATAGATGGTCTTCACCATGTTGGTGACATAATCACCCCATCTGTATATTCGTCCGTCGGTGGTAATGGTGTCGATGGCTTCTAGAATTTCTAACTTGAGGTCGCTGCCTCGACCTGATAAAGTGAGTGTTATTGTAATGATTTTGGCCACAATCTATGGAGTTCGGGTTATGATTTTTCTAATCATCAACCCCTTGGAGTTTTTATAGGAAGGTAATCCAGTGAGATCTTCGACCAGTCCTTCTTTGATTTCGACTGATACGAGGTCTCCTCGATTAGAGAGACCGATCAACTTGGAGATGACATCTCCAGAGATGTCGACCAGTTTGTCAAAGTAGAACCGGCCATTGTGATATCAACTGATGATGAACTTGACAGCAGTTTCCTTTGTACCACCAAAGCTAGCCATCCGCAGTGAACTAGCATAGCTGAAGAGAGTGATGCATTTGATTTTCTCTGCTGCTTGAGTGGCCTTTTTGTCTACAAAGGCCTATTCTTGTATTTCGGTCCATAGCTTTTGCCATGAGACTTCTTGTACTTTGGCATTTTTTATGTTTTTCAGCCTGTGAACTAAAGGTGTATCCGCAGCCTATATCTCCTTGGCTTTGGTCGAGGCTCTAGTTTGTTTGGGGGCCATTGTGTCGGTTTGGTGGTCGATGTCACTGAGGGGTTCTCGAATTTTTGGTCGACTGGATGCTCTGATGCGCTCTATGTATGGATTGTGGTGAATGATCCTTCAACGATCTAGCATTTATAGGTGATGTTGTGGTTGTGTGCGGCGATGGGTGTATTAATAGCGGATGTGATGTTTCAGCTGGAAGGCTCGAGTGTGTGTTAATGGCGAATTGCTTTCAGCGCTCGATGTCATGAATGCGCGATGGGACTATCGAATTCATCGGTTGATTTTGGTGATGAGAATGGTCGATGGGTGTGGTCGATCGATGAAAATGGTCGATGGTTCTAGGTCAATGGTCATGATGGAAGTTGTCGATATGGTGATTTCCTGTCATGGTTTTCTGTAAGTCTGGTATTGTTTTTGGTTTTTTGAAATTTTTTTTAAGTTTTTATGGGTTTTGGTTGACGGTTATGGTTGTTATATGATTTTTTTTTGAATTAGTTTATGTAGCGTTTAAGTCGGGATCCATTAATGAGCTTCCAAAATACTATGCCCTGTAATGTCTTTAGTCAGACTGATCCATTGGGATGTATCTCTTCGACAACGTAAGGTCCCATCCATTATGTGTGGAGCTTCTTAGGTTTTTATTTGACCTGACTATTGTATAGTAAAGCAACGTCTTCAACCGACAAATTTTTTTTCTTGATGTTGCGGTCGTGCCATGTTTTCTATTGTTGCTTCTGGATTTCTTGGTGTTGTATAGCCATGAGTTGGTGCTCTTCCAGCTTGCTGAGTTGCAATAGTCGGTCCTTCCTTCCTTGTCCGACATCGACATGTAGTATTTCTGCGATAATAGGTGTCTGTTGTCGGAAGTGTAGTGGAACTACTGCTTCTTGTCCATAGACTAGTCGAAAAGGGGTTTGGTCGGTCGATCGTTTGTACACTGTTCTGTATGCCCATAATACTGCAGGTATTTTCTCATCCTAGTCGTCCTTATCGGCATTACATATTTTAGTTTATCCTCTTGTTAATGTTTTATTGAATGCTTCAATTGCTCCATTTGATTGAGGATGATATGTTGTACTTCAATGGTGGTCGATTTGGAACTGGTCGATTAGGGTTTTGATAGTCTTGTTGATAAAGTGTGTCCCCTAGTCGCTAATCAGGGTTAGTGGACATCGAAATCTAGTGATGATATTCTCATGGATAAACTTATCAGCTATCTCACTAGAACATGTATCGACTGGTTCAGCTTCTACCCACTTAGTGACATATTCCACTGCAATAATGATATACCTTGCACCTGACCTTTTTACTGGGATAGGAAATGGTCCTATGAAGTCTATGGCCCAGATTTAAAATGTGAGACTGGGGTTTACTGATATCAAAGGAATTTCTGTACTAGGCAGGGGTTGACCTAGTCGTTGACATCTGTCACATCGACTAACAAAATTTTTGCAATCTTTGTGGAGTGTCGGCCACCATAATCCTGACTGTTGGATTCTCTTTGCAGTTGTGTCCACTTGAAAATGTCCTCCTGCAGGTCCATAGTGTGCTTCATGCAGAATGTGGTCTCATTCATGTTCTAGTAAACACCTTCTGAGGATGTCATCTAATCCCATTTTGTATAAAAATCCATTAGTGAGACTGTATGGTGCAGCCTTCATAACTAAGATCTGCTTTTTCTTGGTGCTCATACATTCTGGTGCATGTCCATTTTCTAAGAACTGAGCTATTTCCTCTAGTCCTGCGGGGACTGCTTCTATTCAAAATAAATGTGCATCAGGTAAGTCATCGTTGACTCCTGGCGGTTCTTTTCCTGTGTCGATATGGGATAGATGGTCAGGACCGACATTTAACTTTCCTGGTTGGACAATGACTTCAAACTCAAATTCTTGGAAGAGAAGTAGCCATCGAAAAATCCTTCCATGATGGAGTGGTTTATTGACAAGATACTTTAGGGCCTGATGGTCGGTATAGAATATAAATAGGTTAGCTAAGAGATAATGTCGATACTTCTGGAGGGCAAAGACCATACCTAGGGATTCTCGTTCTGTGGTCGAATAGTTTCTTTCATCCTTGTTTAATTTTCAGCTGCTGTAAACTATGGGATAATCCATTCCATTATCTCTTGGTTGAGTTAGGATTTCTCCTATTGCTAGGGCTGATGCATCAATATGTACATGGAATTTGATCGACCAGTTTGGAAACTTTAGGATGGGGCCTTTGACTAGTTTTCTTTTTAATTTTTTGAATTATATGTGGCATTCTTCTATCCAGTTAAATTCTTGGTCTTCCCTTAATAGTTCTTCAAGAGGATAGGTCATATCTAAGTAATATCTTATGAATTTTCTGTAATAGCCTATGTGGCCAAGTAACACTCTGACTTGTTTGGGGTTTACTGGTAGTTTTAGGTCGAGGATAATTTTTATCTTTGCAAATTCAACCTTAATACCTTCCTTACAGACAATGTGCCCTAATAATATCCCTATGGGGGTCACAAATATACATTTCTTGATGTTTAGGGAGAGTTGAATCTGTCGACATCTCTCCAGCATAAGTTTGAGCCATTTGCAATGATCTTTTAGCATGGAGTATATTGTACAGTCATCAAAGTATACTGCCATGGTCTTGTAAATGTATTCTTGGAATGTTTTAACCACAAATTCGAGAGAACAATGTAGGTGCATTCTTTAATCCAAAAGGCATAACTTTGTAAGCAAAGGAACCAAATTCACACACAAAGGTTGTCTTCTCCTGGTCTTCTTTAGCTATTAGTACTTGGTTATAGCCTGAGAATCCATCTGTAAATGAGTAGCATTCATGTCCTGCAACGTCATTCAAGATTTCATCTGCATAAGGGGTTGGAAATGGGTCTGTTAGTGTTACTTTGTTTAGTTCCCTGAAGTCGACACAAATTCTTAGTCTGGTCGGGTCATGTTTCTTGGGTTGTACCACCATTAGACTTGCCCATTCTTATTGGTCAATAGGGTAGATGATGCCTGCTGCTAACATGTTATCAATTTCCTTTTTGACTATCTCCTTGTAATTGTGAGCTAGTTTATAACGCCTTTTCTTGACAAGTCGAACATCAGGTTTAGTATCAATTTTCGCTTCTCCCATTTCATGGACTAATCCTTTTAGGTCTTTGTAATCTCTAGAAAATAAATCTTGGAACTCCCTTAATAAGTTTACTATCTCTATGGTCTGTTCTTCACTCTAGTAGTCACCAATATTTGCCATTTTTGGTCGATCATCATTTGAGATGTCAAATTCTTTAGTTTTGACTTTAGCATCTAGCCACTCTGGTGCTTTGGCTTCATTGATCGGTCGAATTCCTTCTTTGAACTGTGAGAATGTGGCATGGAAGTCTGCTGCAGTCATTCTGTCGGTATCTTGTTTGTCAGTTGTTTCAATTTTCAGGATGGTGCAAATAGGTTTTGTCGTTTCGACATCGTTGGATTTCCATCTAAATATTTTTCCCTCTGTGTTTTCGTTTTCTAATTGTAATCTTGTCAATTGTGGTTTTGACCTTGTTTGTATATTGTTACATTTCCTTATCTGTCGGTGATCTTGTATGGGTTTATTTTCGGTTGATTGGATGAATTCTTTAATTTGTTTTGTTGTTTTGAACAAATTTTCATTTTGAGGTATAAAGTTGAAATCTTTAATAAAATTTTCCCTGAGTTCATGCCATAAGAAGGTTTCACCTCTAGCTTCTTCCATCTTATACCATTTTTTCAGTAAGTCGGCTAGGGTTGATGGGAATAAGTGTGGCCATGCTCTTTCATCCTTGTATCCAAGTATTCTCCACTCTCTTTCATAGGTTCCAATATGATCCTCTGGGTTCTGTCCTTGAGTGAATATAGGTATCTTAGCTTGTTGGGTTAACTTCTTTCCTCCAAACCTTTTGACAAAGTAATTCGAAGTAGTTGTCTAGGTCTATAGTCTTGTCTGATGGGTATCCCACCATCTAGCTGCTTGCCCTGTAAAAGTTTCAGCTAGGCTTTGAAGTCGGACATGTTCACCAATATTTTTGGACACTTGCTCGACATGCATGACTAGTGATTCCCTTTCCTTATATCTTGGTAGTTGTGTAGTATTCAGGTTGGTCAGTTGTAAGGTAGGGTGTTCCCTCATTTTCTTTTCAAATATTTTTGGGACAATGGACACTATGAAGCACTGTTGGGTGGGATTTTTCTAGACTTTTTGTATAGTCCAGCACCCTCTTGCTTGTGTTTCATAGTTCTCAATCTCCCAATCATATAATTCAGCGTCTGAGTTATAACCAACTGAGTCTTGGTTACCTAAGTGAAGTTCTCCATGGATGTTTGGTTATGTGTAGTCTACATTGTTGTGGATTTGGTAGAGTTGTCTGACATCGAATTCTTCATCAATAGGTTCAGTCCAAGGTTCCCCTTGAGATGGATGAATGGGTACAATGAAATTTTGACCATTTCCTTTTAATTTGATTCGTTCCTTGTCCAGGGATATGGATGCTTTCGTATTTCTACCCTAAGGTCGACTGACTAACGCTGGGAAGGAACTGAATCCTTCCTTTGGGTCAATGATTTCGAAATCGACCTTGGTCAATATTCCTTTTACAGTCGTGTCGATGTTTTTCCATATTCCAATGGGTTCAAATAGGCCTTGGTTGACTAGTTTCAGGTATATGCCTGACTCATAAAGTCGAGGTCTGCCCATTTGTTCCCAAGTGTCACAAGTCATGATGTTTACTTGTGAGCTGAAGTTGAGCACTACTTGTCGGGTGTGGTAACCTTCGATTTCCAGGTCGACAAGTGGGTCGGCATCATTTTTGTCTTTTTGATTTAAGCTGCAAATATTCCTTGTTTGTTTTTCAAAGTTGGTACATTTTATTTCATACAGCAAATCGATGAACTGGGATACTAAATTATCTGTTTGAACGAGCTAGAGTAATTCATTTATTGTGTTATGTCGACTGTTATGAACATTTTCTTGTCGTGCAATTTCTTGGAATACATTAGTTGCCTCTTTATATGTTTGTTTTTCCTTCAGTGGGTCAGGATAGACATTTTTCTCTTTCATTTTACTGATTCTGGGGTTATCAGCTCATGTTTTTGTTCCTTGTCGAGTTACAATATGTAAGTTTTTGGTGGTTATTACATCATTTTTTTGCACACAAGACAAGACATTAACATTTTTCTTGGTATTAATTTTTTCTAACATGGTAGGGAAATCCTCTAGTGAGTGATCCCCTACCCCACAGTGAGTATAGAATTTGAGAGCAGTCCTGTCTTTATATGGACATTCTGCGTACCGATGTCCCTCTTTATAACATGTGAAGCACTGAATGGGTCGGCGCGGTCGGGTGTCGTGATTCCCAGGGAATCGACCTCTTCCTCCATAGCCTGCACGTTAATTGTCATACCCACGCTCATATCATCGACCATCGTATCTATGACCGTTCGGATCATTTGCTAGATTGTTTTGCTCGTTATGTTGTGCCAGTGCATTCGTTTGTTAGACTGCCTGATAGTTCTGTTGGTTCTTGAGGTTCAACTGACAGTCGACCGTGTTATGAATTTTGGTCTCGCAGATGGCACACCAGGAAGCCTTGTTGTTCTTCATGTTGAACGGGAAATCTTTCGTCGAGTGATCCCTGTACTCCTGGAAAATGTCACAAAAAGACTTGGTCTATATGAATCGAATGTCCTGTCAGCTATATTCCTGTCGATAGTTATCCTTGGAATGGCCGGCCATCGAGCATTTGGTGCACCATATCTCCTGATTCTTTAGGCTTAGCTCTTTCAGATACTTCTATATGTTCTTGATTTTTTCTTCCAATCTGTGGTCCATGGGGTAAGCAGGTATGTCCTCATCCATCTCCACCTAAATAGATTTTGTTCGTGCATGTTCGTAAGTTTTGAACGTTTCCAGACTGATGTGTCGACGTACTTTTTGAGATAGCCCTACAAGAAACCATTAGATTAGTAATTGTTCATCTATAACATAATCCAGCTGGCTCAGTATGTCTTTCCAACGTTTATCATAGTCGTGGATGGATTCCCCTGGCTTTTGTGATGTGGTTTTTAGTTTTTTCGCGGCCAGGTGCTTAGCGTCTGGGGTTTTGAAAAATGATAAAAATTGTGCCTTAATATCAGCTTTTGTTGCTCTGGGTTGTCTCTCCAAAAAGTTCATATACCACGTCAATGCCCTTTTCCTGAAGGCACCTGCAAACCGTTCCATTTGTCTATCTTCATCTGTAACTTGGTTGGCCTCCCAAGTCGATTCGCAAACGAACCAGTGTCATCTGGGGTCCTCATCCCCCTCATATAGAGGAATGTGGGCTGATCCATGACCCATGTATGAATCACTGTCACTTCTGTCAGGAGGTGTCCGTGGTGGAGGTGGGGGTGGTGATGAGGGTGGTGGGATTATTGGTGTATTCGTATCTGTGGAACTCTAGTCAACCAAACTTCTATTCCCGTCGGTTGTCATTTCTTCGTCGAATTGCAGTTGGTTGATGTTGACTTCTGCTGTCGATGGTCCACTACAACTATTTCTCCATGGTTCTGAGTGTTATGTTTCTTCTAAAGCAGTATTTTGTGGGGGGGGGGCGCTCTTTCATGTGTTGGTAAGAGCAAGTGGATACTTTGGTGGGAGGGTGCCGCTTGAAAGGTCACCCAATTCCCTTCCTCTGGTCGATGTATAATGAGGTGTCATCCAGTATACGTGTTGTCACCTAGTCAAATCCATATACTAAGGTCACCAGCTCATAGTCGGAGGTCTTCTTTGATAATAGTCTGTATTTGAGTACGCGGATTCAATGGAGAGAGGGTTTTTCCTTCATTAGGGGATCTTAATTAGAGAGCTTCTAGCTGCTCTATCCACAATTCTTCCTCCATAGGGGACGTTTCTTGTTCCACGCCTTCCTCATGTCAGTCATGACGTGACTCAGGAGGATTCTCTTCTCTGTTGGTCGCCTTCGGACTCCTTCCTTTGTGCAGCTCTAAGGCTCTTTCTCGTCTCGCTTCCTTTCTCTGGTGTCTCTCTTCCCTCTCTATTTTCTGAGTGTCCAACATACCTTCATATGATACTATTCTCCTGAGTTCCCTTTTGGTTGACTTCTCATTACTGGTGAATGGTATCTGGTTCTAGTCGACTAGGATCCACTATACTCTATCATGACATATGACCAGCTACCCCCCCATAGCCTACCCGACGCTTTTTAGAAATCCTAGATAGTTCGGTCTATTTGCTTAGGAAGTATTCCCACTCCCTTTCTGCAATAAATTTTTCCCACTTCCTCTGCTTGTCAGCCCAGTTATAGTTTGATGGCAGTTCGTGAAGTGCTGGATGAGGTTCAACAATATGTCCTACTCCTTTCTCGATCAAGAATTTGAACAGCAAGGTCGGTAAGGAGCACAAAAATTGTTCGGTGAGATTTGTGTAAAATTTCTTCTTGACTATTTCCACCAAAGTTCTATCTTCGACTTCTTGTTCCTCATAGAAGTCGTCGGCAATTTTCTCAAACCATTCCAACAAGTTTGTTCTACCTCCTTGGATCATTTTTTCCAGCAACTGTTGTTCTTTAGTCGTGTCTGGTTTTCTCATCCAGGAAGTTCTTGAAGAGTTGGGGCACTGATTCGACAAACTTTTCATGCGTCTCTATGAAAAATATTTCTTTTTCTTGTGCGATTATTAATCTGTTCCTTCGCGTGTAAACCTACAAATAGTTTGCAACTTTACGTTCCCACCAGTCCTTAATCTCCTGCTCTGGTATCATATGTTTGCATACATTCCAGTCGTGTACTACCGGCAACGGAACCAATGTTGTAATCTCACAGATCACATAACGTTACCAATAATACACACTAAAACATATATACATAAAACAGAGACAAGAGATAAGAATAAATAGGTGAATAAACAGATTATATTATACAAATGAGTCCATACAACATATAGAACTAAACTAAGTTCTCATCTGGCTCAATAGCCTAATATTCATGATTACAGAATGGTTACAAAATAACTACCTGTCGATCTGGTGAACCGACACAACCTTAGGTGGTCGACCTAATCTCTAGCTTTTATTCGGCCGACCGACTTAGTTGGTTGATCAACTAAGTCGACTCATCGACTTACTCGAATGATCGTCTAAGTCAGCTATCCTTCAAGTCGACTTTATCGACTTGCTCCTTCTACATCTTTGGTGAATAAATAGATTATATTATACAAATGAGTCCATACAACACAAAGAACTAAACTGAGTTCTCATCTAGCTCAATAGCCTAATATATATGATTACAGAACGGTTAAAAAATAACTACCTGTCGGTTAAGTGAACCGACACGACGTTAGGTGGTCGACCTAATCCCTATCTTTTAGTCGGTCGACTGACTTAGTCAGCTGATAGACTAAGTTGGCTATCCTTCAAGTTGACTTTATTGACTTGCTCCTTCTACAGAGCACGATCATTACTGCTATCTAGCCGATGCAGGAGCATCCAACTTGAAGTTCAGTCTATTCAAGTATGTGTATAAATTCTCTAACCTCCCAATAGCATAGAAGTTGATATTTTCAGTGATCCATTTGATGATCTACAAAAAGAAATATTAGAGGAGATCAAACGATGGAGAAATATCATGACAGAAATTGGCGGTCAAAATCTATTCTGTATTTGGGAACAGATCAATGGCTGAGAATCAACCCACAAGAATCAATGGTGCAGAAATCCTGAGTTTGTGCAATCAGGGACATATGGAAAGTGAGATCCCGCATCCTGCATCCCGCATGCGGAATAGACTGTTGCAAAAAGGAAAGTTCTAGAAATAGAGATTTGCGAAGCCACATCCCACATCACGCGTCCCACATTCTCCATCCCGCATCCCACAAGTTACAGAAAGGAGAGTTGTGGAAGGAAAATCTGTGGAAATAAAAATTGTGAAGCCGCATCCCACATCTTGCATCCTACAAGTTGCAGAATGGAAAGTTGCAGAAGGGTATTTCTATCAAGAATTCAATGTGTTAATAGAAGTCTTGGACACATTTGATCATTCAGGGCATCACCAATCTGGGAAATATAATCCCCATAACGTAATTTACAAATGCATTAAAATAAAATGTACATAGATGCATATAATTGCAATTTTACAGCATAATAAATTCATCAATTCAATAAACTAGGCATGTTCATCATATTTCATTAAGAAAATACAAATGCAGAGCTTAACATAGATAAGAATACTTATCTTGAAAGAATTTTGTCCCACAACCAGCTATGTCACTGTAACGTTCCACCCAACCATATGAAAGTGTGCTCATCAATCTCTCAGTAACACTGCCATCCCTGAGATGGGCATGATTCTCACAAGTAATAAGGGAATACTAGCAGACCCACACATAGCCAAGAATACAACAAAAACTCAATGAAGCCAACATAGTTGGGTTTACCATGCTGTCCAAGAAAACAAGATAATATACTGGTGGGTTTATCAGACTAATCAGCCAAGGATTACCCACAAGGACAAACATAACAAGACACAACCAAGCCAACAGATGGGTTTATCTGACTACAAATCCAATCCATCTCATTACTAGGTTTATCAGTATACTCATCCAAGCCAACATTCACAGTTGGGTTTATTAGACTGTCGAGCCAAGGATCAAACATGGACAATGCACAACAAGACATAGGCAAGACAATTACCAGTTGGGTTTCTCATACTGCAAAGGAGCTGGAAAGGATGACTACTAAGCTAGTGAGCTCATCCATAGATTTGTGGACACCTACACTAGATCTATCCTAGATTCTAAAAAATCTACACAGCCAACACCAAGAAGCATCCCCTTCTCTGCTACACAATCCCACGGTTTATGCCTTCCCTTTCCAGTGTTATTCTAGTTTTGCAAAGAAGAAAATCAACCCTTTATATCTCTCTATGAGGTTCCTTCTCACACTAGGTTTATCAATCTAGTTCAGACACCATTTCCACTCCCAAACCAATTTAGACCAAAACAATAGAGGCATACACAATAAGATACGAAATTCACCAAAAATTGCAATACCTTGCTGGCCATTAACTCCATAGCACCAAAATGGATTTCCTGGACATCCACAATGAACAAACAACTGAAACATGAAGAATAAACACACAGAGAGGTTCAGCTGCGTGAGAGCTCACTATGAATGAAGGATCCCTAATCCAAAATGTCTCGCAACTCCCCAAAACATAAGGGAAGATGAAAATGTTAATGCATGAGGGAATGGGCATACGTATTTGGGTGTTTTCTTTCCCATGTAGTCAAAACACATTTTTCAAGAATGGGTGCTCTTACTATTTCAATTTTTTTCCCATACTCTTCCCATTCCCAAGCAATAAATACCTCAACCAAGAAATGGGGGGTTGACAGTTTTGATGGGTTTTCCTTTGACACATGGATTTTCCCTAATGGATCAAGGTTAAATATCCCCCCTCCAAATTCCTTTTGAAATCATGCCCCCATATCATTATTTGTTTCATTGACATAGCTGGTTGTAGGTTAATTAAATTGCATATTTACATGATGTCTCAATCATATCGTGCCTGGCTAGCACAAAATACCATCATCATCGATTTTAATCACCGAAACATAAAATGGTAAATCAATGGTGAGGATTTTTCCTTTATCTCCGCACCATGATTAATTACAATATTTATGTCATATACATTCAATGCAAATGGGGTCAAAACCAGGGTGTGACAGGGCCAAATAGGAACTAGTTAAAAGTTCCTAAGATAATTATTAAAAAGTGCCTAAATTAAATAAAAGGGTTAAATCAAGAAATTAAATGATTATTGATTTAACTGCCCCTTTGACTGAAAAGTATTCCTATAAATACCTAAGCCAAAGAGAGGCTTAAGGATCTCTTCCATCTTTTTGGTGAATTATTATTTCTTCTTGTTCATTCTCAAGAGAGTTTTTGGAGAACATTTTCCTAAGAGGAAAAAGGAAAACCCATTCAGACCTGATATCCCAGTTAGGGAAGGATTACCTTAGCATCTCTAAACTACTTCCATGTTGAAACTAGCTATGGGGGAATCTAAAGGAAAACCAGGAATGGCTTTGAGCCATGGTTGGGTGGAACATGGTAGTTCCCAAGTGATTCCGTTATCTATACAGAGTTCATATTTGTCTGTGAATTTGTTAATGCTGGGTATTTAAGTGTGCAGGTTTTCATCCATTGGAATAGCTTCACCATACATGTATGAGGTTCTTGAAGTTTTTCCAATCCATTATCTAGTAAATTTCTTGTTAGGATATTTAAGGGTTTATGTTATATTTCTAACCCTATGTCTACAATTTATTGCTTATTTAGAATATTTTATGTATTATCTCTAAATACTAGGTTGAAATGTATTTCTGTCTAAAAGACATTCAAGGGTTTTTTATTCTTTAAATTTATTTCTGCATTTTATTTCATAGCTTAAACTTGTTTTTCATAAGACCTAGAAATTACTCTAAACATACTCTATATGTTTATTTTACCTATGGATTCTACTGGCTGATTTCATATTTCCAGCAGAAATATATTTAGGAGCAAAAGGGCTAATTAAATATGAACTATAAAAGAAAACATAATGATAAAACTCATTTAATTAAAGTATTAACTTAAGAAAACAAATCATTTCCATTATTTAAATATAAACAGATCCATAAGCTAATAACGAATTAAAAAATCCAACAGTCAAGCTATTGAGACATCTAATGGTATGAAGCTACCATCTAAACACACCACATTATAAATTCATTATTTCCACATTCAAAAATAAACATTAAATCAAATCTATGGTCAAGATATCAAGACCATCTAATGGTCTAAAGAAATAAACCAAACCACATAATTAAAATACCAACATATATGAAAATAAACATACATCCATCTCTTGCATAATACAATCAACCCCATCGTTATGCACAATACCCATTGACAAATTAGCATAAATTACCAATATATCATAGGATCAATTCATAATAAAATCAAACAAAACACTATGCACATAACTCTTTTATAAAAGCAGCATAAATACACAGATGTCGTAGGATCAATTCCTATAAATGCTAAATGCCAAACAGACCCATACAGTAATAATCGTAACAACCATAGTGACTGAGGATCAATTCCTGTTGAGCCCATTTTATGTACAAGTCACCATAATGAATCCTGTAGGATTCGTTATTATTTCTACCACGCGCTGTAGCATTTCCACTATTAAACCACACCACTGTAAATACATAGGTTGTAAATTAAATATATATAATCTCTACACAGAGGTCAAAATACCCAAATAAAAATACATGTAGTAACTATGTTTCATGGGCCTCAGCCCTTTACATAAAATAAGCATATAAAAATTATCATAAACCCTTTTATCAACCCTATGAATGCTATGCAAATAGAAACGACACCCACAGAAGGGTCACATTCCAGAGTCACGACACTTATACACATAATAGCTATAACCACAAATTAAAATATAAAAGCAATAATTCATTCATCTAACTACATAGTCGCAGTCTAATGGCAAGAACGCCGTTGGTATTTATGGCATGGCTCCAAAGACCAAAAAACAAGGTAACGAATCAATATAAGAAATTAAACAAAGATTGCGAATCCACATAGTCAAACTAATTCCAAAAAGTAATAATCATACCTACAATTCGAACAGTATGAAAATATTTTATATAAACAACCATTAAACACACACAAATCCTAGATACTGTAATTTTCCGTTATATGAACGAAATAAGAAACTACACAGTCATATAACCTTGGCCTTGCACCATTGCAAGCAATGGTGCTTCCTCCATTACCAATAACATAAACTTAAATTGCAATATGTAGGACCTGTCAAGGGTTATCCAGCCACATTTTCTACACAGATTTTCCATTCACAAAATACGAATACATTTGTCTTGACCTGAAGGAACTAAACCCCAAGACTTAACACATCTCTAATTCCTTACATTCATTTTACCAGCAGTCCCTTTCCCAAAATATAGCCATTAAAAACTAAAGCCAAACATCCCCTTGATGAGTTTTATTTGATTACAACTCTAGATAGGGACAAGTTTTAACTTGTACAATAGGGATTACCTTAATCAATATGGCATTGAAACAAGGTGACCCACGGCCACGATTTCTTCATACCCTGTAATATGAAACACAAGACAATCCTCGATGAGGAGTATGCATTATAAAAAATATGAACAGACAAAACAATATTGTTAAACCAGAGTGTGAACGTACCTTCCATCACGGCTAAACCATCGAACATTCACACCACCATATAGTGCAGAGGAAGAGCTCACGCAGCCATGCTAAGAATGACCAAACCAACACAAGAGCCCAATCCCTATGCTTGAAGGCCATGATTGCCAAGGTGCATTTATGTCACCACCCTGGCTTCCATTAACACAATTCCAAACCCATATCGTATAGTTCACGCCACCCCTTAAACCTTGTTCAAAACAACGTGCATTACAAAACCCCAAATGTGTATCAAATACATAGGGTTTAAGACATAGTCCATGGAATATGAAATATGCCATGGATGACTATAGGTAGAGGTATTAAATTTATACACCAACTATATTAAAACCATACACCAAGACTATGTTAGAGCATGAACCAAATGATAAGTACAGCGAGGGTTAAATCATTGTTGCAAATTCCATAAAAATAATGATAGTAAACCTTGCCACATAGGCTAGTAGGATATCCATCTGGCCGTAAATATCATCTAACAACCATCATATTTGTCACTAGCATAGATCTGTAAAACTGTCATCATCCAAGCCTAGTGCTAGTGATGAAACGACCAGTATGTATTGTTCATCTTTTATAAGAAGTTTTCGTCATCAAGTGTACCTACACACGACACGGAAAAAAATGCATTAATTCATAAGAACTAAGTAAGCCCATGATGACAAGTAGAAAAAAGTTACCTTCTAGGTGTTTACAAGGGAAACATGTCTCACCACTTCACCCCTTTTTCAATAACAAGTTAAGTCAAAATTGTGTATACAACAGTAATCGAACTTTATAACCACTAAATGCATAATCGAAATAACTAACATACATATAAATGGGTAACCATAAATCAATATAGTAAACAACATCATGACAACATAAGTAATACATTAATAACCACAATGGGAAATATGAACGTAGGACGTAAGAGCAGCTTACGACAAGTACAACACAATAAACAAAGTATGACTCATTCTGCATAGTTTAGATAATGTCCAACACATATAGTATTTGACCAGCCTAATAAAAAAATTATTTTCAAATTTTGGGGACGTTACAAGTGGTATCAGAGCCCAGTTTTAACACTAAGAGAACAAATTGGTGTACTCGACAGTCGTTGCAAGGAAAAAAAATATGTTTTAAATTTTGTTAACTAACATAAAATTTTCCTGTTATTAAAAATTTGCAATTGCAGGATTTTAAAGGAACAAGTGCAGATCATGAAGTTTGAAGAAGATGACATACGACAAGGGAAGTTGAATACCCCCACCAAGGAAGAAGAACTGGTGGTGGAACTGAATTCCGACATAATGAAAATTGTACAAATTCTCCATGCATACTTGCAGAGTGTCTGAGATGATAATATAAATAAAAGAAAGGAACAATAAGCAATTAATGAAGAATTGTTGTGAAACAAGACAAGAGGAATCCCATAGGGAAAACCCAATGATTCCACAAACAGGTTCTAGAAAGAATTATATCATAAATGGGCCAGCAACCTGAGAGAAGAAGGAAAAGAAGAGGATTCCCCTAAACCTCCAAAAGAAGATTATCACGGTCTTTTTAGTGATGATTCTCTTTCCCCATGCAGAAAGAAACTGAGAAATGATGACAATCTTTAGGGAGAGCTCCAAAAAATAAAATCTCCAACCTATAAAGGAGAGATGAATATGGGGGAAAATCTGAAGAGTGTCTATTGGGTATGAGAAAATATTTTCGACTTCATAACTACTCTAGCAAGATGAAATCTTGTTGATCCATCTATAATTTAAATGGAAATGCAGCTAAACGGTGGAGAGGCTTGAAGCATACCAATAAAGATGAGTTAAGATAAATACGGTGGAATAAGTTTTGAAAAATTATTTAATAGACAAACATGTCAGAAAGATTCTTTTGACAGAAAAGTGAAATATTTTCACGGGTTACGTATGGGATCCATGTCTATGGATGCTTTTATTAACATATTTTTGGATCTATTGCATTATGTACCCTACATCAAGGATGAGAAAGTAAAAATACAACACTTTTTAGGCTATCTTCCTCCCAACTTTTAGGATAGTATTGAATTTGACATGCCTAAAACTTTGACACCACCATACACAAAGCTAGGGTTTACTATGAGCATGGGAAGATGAGGTACAAGAACCTCAACAGAAACAGAGATAGGTCTAATAAATTCTCTGACAACCATAAACTAGGTCTTAACCCAACACCATACAGAAAAGAGAACAACAGTAATCCATCCAACAAGAACTTCAACAAAGCAGGCACAAAGCCATATGTACCAGCTCCAAATGATAACAAGCTGGCAGGAAATGGGGGAACCAATTTTTATCCACTGCAAAATAAATGTTGGAAATGCTAAGGACCTCATTATGCCCGGGATTGTAATAATAAGACCAATGAGGTCTTACACAACTTGTAGGAAGAACCAATGGTAGAGGACATAGCTGGAACACTGCGAATTTATGCAGCCTTGGATGGCCGACAGGAAGACCATCAGGATACCATGGTTGAGATAGAAGGTAAGATCTTGAACAGTTCTATTTCAATACTGATTGAAACCGATGTATTCCGGAGCTATCTATCACCTAAAATTGTTGATGTATGTAAACTAGGCAAAGTTAAACATGATAAACCGTGGCTGGTGCAATTATCCACAGGTACAAAAAGGAAAGTTTCAAAGATAGTTAAATTGTGAGGTAAACCTAAATGGTTTTCCTACTAAAGTAAACCTGAACATCCTACCCTTAGGATCATATGATATACTTATCGGCATGGACTAGTTGGAACAATACCATGTCATGCTCGATTGCTTACACAAGTCAATATTGTGTACGGATAACCAAGGGAATTGTGTAAAGATTCAAGGCATACAGAAGAAAGTTTTTGTAAGGAATATATCTGCTTTACAAGCAAAGAACTGCATTAGGAAAGGCCGCAAGTTGTTTGTAGTAAACATGCAAGACATAGAAGATGATAGAGAACAACACATAGAGGAATTTCTAGTTCTTGTAGATTTCAAGGACGTATTTCCTGAAGATATCCTGAGATTACCTTCGAAATGAGACCTAGAAGTTTCGATAGAATTGACACTAGGATCAATTTTGGATTTGAAATCCCCTTACCGCATGACTGCACAAGAGTTGGTGGAACTAAAACTGCAGTTGCAAGAACTAATAGAGAAAGGATATATTTGACCTAGTGTGTCACCATGAGGAGCACCGATACTTTTCGTAAAGAAGAAGGATGGTACAATGCGGATGTGCATCAATTACCATCAGCTTAACAAAATGACTATCAAGAATCAATACCCATTCCCTAGGATCAATGACTTGTTCGATCAAGTAGGAGGAGCCAAAATCTTTTCAAAGATTGACCTGTGATCTAGGTACCATCAGGTACAGATTCACGAGGAGGATATTCACAAAACTTCCTTTCGTACAAGGTACGGTCACTACGAGTTTGAAGTATTTCTGTTCGGGTTTACTAATGCCCATGTGAACTTTATGTGTACGATGAAAAGTATATTCAGTAAATATCTGGATAAATTTGTGTTGGTATTTATAGATGAAATCTTAGTTTACCCTAAGAGTAAAGAGGAGCATGAGGAACACCTCTGCATAGTGCTACAGGTGTTATGGGAACACCAACTCTATGCCAAGTTTAGTAAATGTGATTTTTACAAACATCAGGTATAGTACTTGAATCACATCATCTTCGAGATTGGGATAGTTGTTGACCCAGGAAAGATTAGAGCCATAGAATATTGGCCTACCCCTACTAGTGTCACTAACATTAGATCCTTAATGGGACTAGCCAGATATTATCGAAAGTTCATTGAGAATTTCTCAAGAATATCTTATCCCATGACCGCTTTGCAAAGGAAGGAAAATAAGTTCTTATGAAGAGCCAAGTGCAAGGAAAGTTTTCAAAAGCTTAAGTATCTTTTTACCACCGCACCGATACTATGAATTGTGGATCCCAATGGGGATTTTCTTGTTTGCATGGATGCAAGCAAGGAAGGGCTCGGAGGAGTCCTCTTGCAGAACAATTATCCAATCTGTTATGAATCATGAAAGTTAAAATAACATGAGAAGAACTACCGCACACACGATCTTGAGTTAGCATCCATTATCTATGCCTTAAAGATGTGGAGGAGCTACCTCATGGGAAGGAAATTCCTTCTCAATATAGAAAATATGAGTATAAAGTATTTATTCTTACAACCAGATATGAATTGTAGGGAAGCCAGATGGTTGGACATCTTCAGTGAGTACCATTTCAAGCTAACGAATATAAAGGGAAAAGAGAACAAGATTGCTGATGCTTTGAGCTGATGAACTCATATGATATATGAGGTGACTTTAATTCAAACTGATTCGGATTTACATGAGAGGATTAGAATGGCCAACAGATTTGACGCTTTCTATGTAGATATCCTCAAGAAGGTCCAAGAGGACAGGTTGTTTCAATAACAAAAAGAGTGCAAGGTAGACGAAATAGGACTACTATGGTCCAAGGAGATATTGTACTTTCCAAAAGGAGGGTACATTTGACCCACCATCCTCATGGAATTTCATCAGAAACCCTACGCGGGGTATCAGGGATATCAAAAGATGATATCCACTATTAAGAAACACCTTTTTTGGCCTATGTTAAAAGTCGACATAGCGATGTTTATCGCGGAATGTCAAGAATGTCAGCTGGTCAAAGCTGAGCACCAGCATCATTTGGGATTGCTGCAGCCATTACCCATTCTGGAATGGAAGTGGGAGGTCATTAGTATGGATTTTATCATAGGTCTACCTAAAAGTAAGAAACAAAATTATTCTATCTTTGTAGTAGTTGAAAAATTGTCAAAAGCAACACACTTCTTTCCAGTGAAGTTGACCTACAAGGCAGTGCACATTGCCAATATCTTCTTGAAGGAGATATTCAGATTGCACGAGATACCCAAGGAAATCATATCGGATCAAGATACTAAGTTTATCAAAAACTTTTGGAGATACTTATTCTCCGGATCAGAGAAGCAGTTAAACTTTAGTACTTCTTATCACCTGGAGACAGACAGGTTGATAGAAAGGGTAAACAAGATTGTTGAGTACATGCTCAGGATCTATGCCATGAAAAACCCCACCACGTGGGAATATTATCTACACCTTTTAGAGTTTGCGTATAAAAATGGATACCAGAATTCCACCAAGATGAGTCCCTTTGAGGTACTCTATGGACAGAAGTGTAGAACACTTGTTACCTAGGATAACCCGATGGATTGGCTCATGTTAGGGTTTGAGTTGTTAAAGGAATTGGAACAATTGGTTACCAAGGTCCAGGTGAACCTTAAAGAAGCACAAGAACACAAGAAAAGCTACACAGATAAGAAAAGAAAAGATAAATATTATCAAATAGACCACCATGTCTACTTGAAAGTGAAAGCAAAACGAAGCTGGTTGAGCTTGGGAAGCTGTGGTAAGTTAGTACCTAGATTTTGTGAACCCTTTGAGATACTAGCCAAGAGAGTTCCAATGGCATATGAACTAGTGTTACCCGCTCACATCAGAGTGCATAATGTTTTCCATGCATCATTATTAAAGAAATATGTCTATGATACTAAACATCTGATTGATTGGTCCTTATTACAGGTGGAACATGAAGGGGATTTTTCCCCTGAACCTCTTCATATATTGGAAAAGAGAGAGGTACAACTCAAGAAATGCACCATAGTCCAGTTGAAAGTGCAATTGAAGCACTTTGAAGCTGATGAGGCTACTTGGGAGAATGAAGCCACCTTGAGAAAGGATTACCCCGCCTTGTTTCATGATTTCATTCCGAGTCCCTAGAACACCATGGATGGTGTTGTTTTAAATGGAGAGGGATGTAATATCTTGAATTTTGACCTAACACTTATGGGCATGATCCCCATTGACTGTGATGTTAATTTGATGTTTTATTTTGATATATTGGGTCTAGGACCCCACTGCATATGAACATGATGATTTGTTTGATATATTGGGCATAAGCCAGTTACATATGTTTTATGTGTGGGGCATGGACCCTAAAGCACATTATTGATGAGATGTTTTGTGTTGAACGAGGATCTCTAGAACACATGAGTATTTGAATGTTGTGTTGAAGGAGAAGCTATGGAGCACATGAGTGTTTATGTTGTGTTGAGTGACAAGCTTTGGAACACATCAATTATGAAACATTTTTGTTGAGTAGGAAGCTTTGAAGCACATGGAAAGATAATTGGAAGTGTTGGGAATAATCCCTGGAGTCTTCCAAGTTGATGTTGAGCATAAGCTCTCGAACATCAGATCCTTGTCCATTGTATCCCTAGGTGTATCCTACAAGTACATCCTAGCCTTAGTGTTGAGAAAGGAGCTCTAGAATTGTAGTAAGTTTCTAACTGCCTATTTTTACCATTGAGTATGGGATTTGGATAAGCACTAGGAGTTACTAAAAATAATTAATGATTTCGAGTGAAAATGACTCGAGTAAAATATTGATCTCATCTCACTTATTTACAAGTGATTAAATGAAATATTGAATTTTTGTATCTCATCAAGTGCTGAAGAACTACCATGTGGTACGAGGGAATCCAACATGCAAGGATGTTTATATTTTCCTAGCCTAGTAAACCTAACCACCTACATGACGACTTTAATGAAGAAAGTAACATAAGTTTAGGGATCATGTTCTATGTTACCTAAAGAAAAATGTTAACAAATAACATATATATATATACGTATATATTTTATACATGATATGTATAAGAGTAAACATAGTAATAATATTAAAATTATAAGAAAGAAAGAGAGGCTCCATTTATTATTATTATTATTACTTAAAGATAATTAAACAGTATAATACCTACAAAGGTCCAAATAGGAACTAGTTAAAAGTTCCTAAGTTAAATATTAAAAAGTTCCTAAATTAAATAGAAGGCTTAAATCAAGAAATCAAATGATTCTTGATTTAACTACCCCTTTGACTGAAAAGTATTCGTATAAAGACCCAAGCCAAAGAGAGACTTGAGGATCTCTTCCAACTTTTCGGTAAATCATTACTTCTACCTATTTATTCTCAAGAGAGTTTTTGGAGAACATTTTCCTAAGAAGAAAAATGAAAACTGATTCAAACCTAATATCCGAGTTAGGGAAGACTTGACATAGGAGCTCTAGTCTACTTCCATGTTGGAACCAGCTCGGGGGGAATCCGAAAGAAAACCATGAATGGTTCCAGGTCATGGTTGGGTGGAACGTGGTAGTTCCCAAGTCATGGTTGGGTGGAACGTGGTAGTTCCCAAGTGATTTGGTTATCTATATAGAGGTTAGATCTATCTGTGAATTTGTTAATGTTAGGTATTTAAGTGTGTCAGTTTTTAGCCATTGGAATAGCTTCACCATATAGGTATGAGGTTCTTGATGTTTTTACATTCCATTATCTATTATATTTCCTATTAGGATATTTAAGGGTTTATGTTATATTTCTAACCCTATGTCTACATTTTATTTCAGGTTTAAATATTTTATGTATTATCTCTAAATATTAGGTTGAAATGTCTTTTTGTCTAAAAGACATTCAAGGGTTTTTTTGTTCTTCCAATTTATTTCTACATTTTATTTCATAGATTAAACCTTTTTTTTCCTACGACTTATAAATTACTCGAAATAGATTCTATATGTTTATTTTACCTATGGATTCTACTAGAATATTTCATATTTCCAGCAGAACTATATTTAGGAGCAAAAGGGATAATTAAATACAAAGTATAAAACATAACATAATGATAAAACTCAATTAATTAAAGTCTTAACCTAAGAAAACAAATCATTTCCATTATTTAAATATACACATATCCATAAGATAATAACGAATTAAAAATGCCAGCAGTCAAGCTATCGAGACCTCTAATGGTCTGAAGCTTCCATCTAAACAAACCACATTATAAACACATTATTTCCACATTTAAAAATAAAATTAAATCAAATCTACATTCAATATATAGAGACCATCTAATGGTATGAAGTAATAAACCAAACCACATAATTAAATACCAACTACATCTACGAAAATGAAGATACATCCATCTCTTTCATAATAAAATCAGCCCCACTATTATGCACAGTATCCATGAACAACATAGCATAAATAACCAATATATCACAGGATTGATTCATAAGAAAACCTAACAAAACGCTATGCACATAACTCTTTTATAAACGTAGCATAAATACAGAGAGGTCACAGGATAAATTCCTATAAACAATAAAATGCCAAACAGACTCATACAGTAATAATTGTAACAACCATAGCGACCCATGTATTAATTCTTGCACATGATCTAGGAACTAGGAATCAAAATCATCAAAGAATAATTTGAAAAATACACATGAATTAGCAATAATTGGAATACCAAATAGGTTTCCTCTCTGTATTTTATATAAACAATAAAGGATTACAATACCATGCATGAGCAATGGCTTAACTCAATGAAGAATTCAAATACCTAAGGGACAATTCGAATTCAATGAGTGAGTCTAGCTTAACTGACTCTTTTCCATGCAATCTCACTCAGTTAACCACTTGACCAAAACCCTAATTGACTCACCAAACCCTAACTAAAGTTGGAGTACAATAAATGACTTAATCTCAACTGAAGGAGATCAAACACATGTCATAGCAATCCAATCATCAAGTGCTAGTACTGCATGACTCCAATAAACCTTGATGAGGTTAATTGAAGCTGAACTGGCCATTAGAAGTTAGTGAAGGCGCCTTTTTCACTCCAGTTCATTAAAATAATAATAAAATAATCAATAAATAATGATTAAATAATATGTTTAATGCATGGAGGCGCCTTAACTAACTGTAACTGATTGGTTGAACTGAAAGTAACCCCTAGTTAGCAATTAGGTGCATGAACGTCAACCAGATCACCCATGGAGTGCTCCAGTTAGCCTCCTTGACTGTAGGAAAGGCTAAGTTAGCCTCCTTGACTGTAGGTAGGCGTGGGAGTAACTGGGATGATGTTAATTAATGCTCCTTGATGTCAATTAAGCTTAGGATAGTGGTTTAACTAGGCCAACTTAACTGAAGAGTGTGTATGATGGTAAATGTCTCCAACACCCCCCCCTTAAGCTATACTCAAGAAGAGTTAGAAAACATAAAAATGCTAGGGCCCTGGAAACAAAGGCCATAGGTCACCCGGTACAATAAAGCAACTGAAACAATGCTCAAAACAAACTAACTGAGGAAAAGAGGGAAAACCCAGTGGGAAAAAACCCCCCCTCAAGCTAAACATTGAAAGTAGTCTGGATCACCCTGATGAACTCACCCCCAACAGTGAATGGAGGTAAGTGAACTTATTTTCTGAAAATATCTTGGTGAATATGTCTGGAGGAATCTTCCACTTTGGAAGAATAACAATGCACTCAACTGGATCAGAAATATAAACAGCTGCACAGTGAAAACTGGACCCATGTAGAGCAACTGAAATCATCTGAAGAGAGATCAAAGGTTCTTGAGGATTTGAACCATGTGTGGAACACTCAAGAAACTGATATGTTGCAGCCTTGAACAGAAAACCATGACTGGTAAAATCAGCCCCAAATCTTAGGAGCAAGTGTCCATGTGGATGCAGAATGTCTTCCTCTTTACTAGTTCTGTGAGGAGATGATTTTGTGACCAAAGGTAGAGAATCCCTGGGACTCTGGAGAGCGAATGCTTGAGCTCCATAATATTATATAGCTTCATAAATATCTAATTATTCACAAAATAAAATATCAGAAACCTCACAAGAGGAAACTAACACCAAATCCCCATCAGTAAATTTGAAGAAGAACTGCGATACTTGATTTTTCACACCGGAATTGGTGAGAGCAGCTACAAGCATGACTGAAAGCTCTTGGATTTTAAAAAATGAATGAAATAATATCAGATAAGAATGTAAATCAGATCTAAATAAGTTCATAACAGATCCAAAACTATTAAATGAAATCAAATCCCCAGCAACAGTTTTGAAGGAGACTTGCGGTACTTGTTTCTTCACACCATTGATGAGAACAGCTACAAGCAGTACTGAAGGTTTATGAACCTCAAATTTTGAACCAAGAAATATCAGATCAGATCCAAATAAGATCATATCAAATCCAATAAGGTTCATATCAGATCCAAAATTATGGTCAACTGAGACGGTGGATGCACAGTTTTCTTCTTCTTCAAAATTCTGAATTTTGGTGCTTGCAATCCTGCAGGAATTTGATGGAAGATCTAGATCATGGGGAGTGAATGTGTCACTCTTATAATCTGATATTTTTTCCAAAATATCCAAGGTATTACATATTTTCACACCAGCAGCAACATTAGCGGAAGAAAAATCAAATTTCTCTTCACTTTCGGAAGCAATTACTGGTAAATTTTGCACAGAATTCAAAGGAAAATCACCGGTGAATGTTTGCATTGAAGTGTAGCAGAATTTTTCTTCAATATCAGAGATTCGAATGTCTTCTTCTGTTTTAGAAATATGAGAAAATGAGATATCAGAGATCTCATGAACTTCCGGAGCATCAGGAGAAGGAGTCACTTCATGGAGACTTTCTTCAATTCGAATTGAATGTGTAGAAGATTCTGCTTCATCTTCATCTTGAACAACTTCATCAGAGAGAGTAGAGGCTGAGAATTTTGAGTAAAGAACTCTTGTGGTGTTGGCTTTAATCTCCAAAGTACTATTATGATCCTCATTGTGCTTGCCATAGGTTCTGTCCAATTTTGTCCAGAGATCCTTTGGGTATTCAATAGAACCAAAATCAAAGTACAAGTCATCATCAAGAGACAAAGCTATTGATCCAAAAGCTCTGTCAATGTCATTTAGCTAGTCATTCTCATTCTCATAAGTATCTCTTCCAA
>LPNX010730805.1:22567-58515 GCA_001517045.1 Pseudotsuga menziesii | reverse complement strand
AATTCGAATACCTAAGGGACAATTCGAATTCAATGAGTGAGTCTAGCTTAACTGACTCTTTGCCATGCAATCTCACTCAGTTAACCACTTGACCAAAACCGTAATTGACTCACCAAACCCTAACTAAAGTTGGAGTACAATAAATGACTTAATCTCAACTGAAGGAGATCAAACACATGTCATAGCAATCCAATCATCAAGTGCTAGTACTGCATGACTCCAATAAACCCTGATGAGGTTAATTGAAGCTGAACTGGCCATCAGAAGTTGGTGAAGGCGCCTTGTTCACTCCAGTTCATTAAAATAATAATAAAATAATCAATAAATAATGATTAAATAATATATTTAATGCATGGAGGCACCTTAACTGACTGTAACTGATTGGTTGAACTGAAAGTAATCCCCAGTTAGCAATTAGGTGCATGAATGTCAACCAGATCACCCCTGGAGTGCTCCAGTTAGCCTCCTTGACTATAGGAAAGGCTAAGTTAGCCTCCTTGACTGTAGGTAGGCGTGGGAGTGACTGGAATGATGGTAATTAATGCTCCTTGATGTCAATTAAACTTAGGATAGTGGTTTAACTAGGCCAACTTGACTGAAGAGTGTGTATGATGGTAAATGTCTCCAACACCATGCTCAATTCCTGTTGAGTCTATTTTATGTACAAGTCACCATATCGAATCTTGTAGGATTCATTATTATTTCTACCATGTGCTATAGTGTTTCCACTATTAAACCACACCATTGTAAATACACAAGCCGTAAATTAATTATATCTAATCTCTACACAAAGCTCAAAAGACCCAATTTAAAATACATGCAGTAACTATGTTTCATGGCCCTCGACCCTTTACATAAAAGAAGCATCTAAGCATTATCATAAACCATTTTATCAACCCTGTCAACACTATGCGAATAGCAACGACACCTAGGGAAGGGTCACATTCCACAATCACAACTCTTATACACAGAATAACTATAACCACGAATTAAAATATTAAAAAAATAATTCATTCATCTTACTACAGAGTCACAATCTAATGGAGGGAACACCATTTCCATTTATGGCATGGCTCCAAAAGGCCAAAAAACACGGTAAAGAATCCATATAAGAACTTAAACAAAGATTGCGAATCCATAGAGTAAAACTAATGCCAAAAAGTAATTGTTCTCATTAGATCTGCTCCAACAAAAGTTATAAGTTTTCGGTAGCACATAGAATGGTTTCATCTAAGGTGGCCCTCAATTGATACCATAGGTTAAATTCAAATGCTTTTGCTCTATCCAAGAATTTGTGAAAATAAAAAATTGCTAGTAAGAATTTACTTCTATTCAGAGGTATGGAAGAGATCACCCAGGTGTTTAATTCATGCGTGTTCGAGATTTGGTGATTACCGAAAGGACAAAAGGATGATGTCTCTTCTTTCAGCTTGAACTCAAGTTTTGCAATATTGCCACAGTTCATATTTAATCTTAGACGTTCTCAGTTTGTACATGTTTTTAATAATATCCCAAATGAGACAACTTATTTTTGCATGCTATTGAATAGAAAGAATGTCACCAATTTTATTGTATACTTTTGTTGGATGCATACTTCAGTGTTGTTGTCTTTCATGGTATGACTATTGATTAGTGGTGCAACAGGGGCTATCATAATTAACCATAGCATCAGGAATTTGCTCAATTGTTGCAAGCACCTCATGATGATGTACACTGGTTCTTGTGAATTCACTGGGTTTCGAGAATTGGCAGATAATGAATTCCAAGAGTTAATTGGTTGTTGGGGTTTTCATATCAATCAGTTTCACTGTACCAGTGGGTTTACTATTTAATGATACTATATAAGCGAGCAGGTTACGCTTGATTGTGGATTCGGATACGGATATTCGATTGCATAAAGTTTATTATTATGTTTTATCAGTTTGACAAGTCCTAGATACAAATTTTCAAGTGATTTATTCGATGGATGTCTCTAAGAATCAGAGTAGTCCTATGTCTCTTGAAGGTGGTAATTTGAATATTAAGGACCAGTATGAACTGCATGTTCAATTTCCAAAGGAGCTTCGTATTGTAGATGAAATAAAAAATAAACATTGCAAATACCACAAGCAATTCCGTTGAAGACGGTTTTAATGCAGATAATATGGTGGTTAGCATTGACATTGTATATTTAGAGAATTTTCCAATAGAAGACTTGCAGCATGCTTTTGAAGTAGGTTTGCATATTGATGGTGTAGAAAACCAAGACTACAATGACAATCAGAGCCAGATGGTTCACCTGGTTGCATGCAAAGATGATAAAAAAGAAGTGCACAAAGGATTGCCTCAAACTCCCAATGGATCCCCTCCGGCGCCCAAGCTAAATTCTGTTGTCAATGATGAACAATCAAGAATGGGTGATAAAAAACCTTTTGTAAATTCAGCAGATTTGGTGATGTGCCAAACTTTCTCATAGTGTGCCATCTTTCCGTGTTCTATGTAGCTATCTCTGTCACCCACCAGCAAGCCTAATGAGGGAGCTGAGAGAACTAAGAATGTGATTGTGGGTGGCAGAGGTTTTCCATTTGTTGAACATTGATAATTATTGTTTCGAGGGACACAGTGGTGTATACGACAAATTTGATTGAAGGATTTCACTTGATGCATTTTTTCCTTTTAAAGTTCACTGGATTTAGTCGACATTTTGTGGAATACTATTGGATTTTTGTGAGGAATTACTAGAATATTGTTTTTCTTAAGTTTTGCAAAGTTTTGGTGGGCTTATCCAACAAACGCATCAGGGGTTTAAATTTGCAGAATTGATCTGTTTAATTAGCCAACATTTGCAAATAGTGGCGTGGTTCCACAGATTCTAGACATTGGGACATTTATTGAAGGGTGCAAATCGAGCTACTGGAAAAGGTTACTGGAAATCCACTGGTAAGGATCGACCTATTACATCTAACACACGAATAGTAGGTATGAAGAAAACTTTAGTATTATACACTAGGCATGATCCTCATGGTGAACGAACCAATTGGGTTATGCATGAGTATAGGCTTGAAGACAATGAACTAAGGAATTCAGATGTTGTTCAGGATTCCTATGTACTTTGCCGACTATTTGAGAAGAGTGGCCGAGGTCCCAAAAATGGGGAGCAATATGGGGCTCCATTTAGAGAAGAAGGTTGAAGTGAGCATACCAATGAGGACAGATTGACATTTCTAACAGTAACAGATGCTTCTCCACTTGCTATATAAGTTTCAAGTGACAATTTGGATGCGAACAAAGAGGATAATATATTCTCCAAGTAAGACCCAGTTGTCGAGAATTCTTTTGTTCCATATCAACCAGCCTTTTTTGCAGATCAACTAGATGTTCCTTCAGGAAACTCAATATCTCCAAATTATAATGATGAGCTGGGTAGATTATTGTTTGCGTGCCTTGCTGCTCCAGAGAACAGTTCACAACTGCATCACTTAAATTATATGTAGAATGAAGATGACATTTTTCCCAACAGAAGTTCAATGTGCACAATGATGCAGAAGGAGGGAACAAGAATTTTGTCTGAACCAGAAGACATTAGCATTCTCTTTGATGGATAGCATGCAGGGGAAAAATATTTCTCAGGGGGATGTCTGTAACTTGCGTGGACAAATATATATGGAAAAAAAAGAGGAGCTAATAGATTCTTTCCTACAAGATATTCCAGCATTATCCTCTTCTTTAGAAGGCAATTTCCTAGAAATCAATGATCTTGCAATCATTTAAGTGTTTTAGTCATAGTAGAACTATAACCCTATTAAATAGAGACATGGGTCATTTTCTTGTTTCATTAGCTAAACTTGGCAAAAACTCATTAGACTAGATCCAAAAAATGCTAAAGAGGTTAGCTTTTCTATCTTATATATATATATATATATATAGATATTTCATTGTAAAAATATTAGAGGGGGAGAAGTGAGGAGCAGAGTTCCAGCTAAGGGCTGAGATTGTATTGGCAGTGACTTGAACATTCTGATATTTGAGTGGCAGGAGCATGTATACACTCTGTTTTTGTTAGCTCCTTTGAAATGATTATGTTCATATGAGCCGCATTTCTATTTCAATAATTGAATTTAATTTGTTGTGATTTATCTTGTGTATGGTCAAATAAAATCCATTGCTAGATTCTCACAATTAATGTGAAGTTATCCTTAAGTACTATATGCAGAACCTACTTCATGTTTTTCATAAATTCATACTCATAGCTTTGTCTTATCAGTCTTGATTGTGATATATATACTACTGTTCAGTATTGGCTTTCAAACCTAGCCTGATCTCTATACTATTATACCTCCAGCACTCTATCAACTCAGTTACCCATTAAACTAAAATTTAAGATTTCTCTAAGCTTGACCCTAGCAGTTGAGGTTCAACTTTAGAAATAACAGTAACAATCATACCTACGATTCGAATAGTATGAAAATATTGTATATAAATAATCATTAAACACACACACATCCTAGATAATATAATTTTCCCTTCTTAGAATGAAAAAAGAAACTGCACCATCGTATAACCTCGCCCTTGCACCATTGCAAGCAATGGTGCTGCCACCATTACCAATAACATAAACATAAATTACAGTACATAGAGCCTATCAAGGGTTACTCGGCCCCATTTTCTACATAGAGTTCCTATTCACAAAATCTGAATACATTAGTCCCAGCCCGAAGGCACTAAGCCCCAACAAAACCCCAAGCCTTAATGCATCTCTGATGCCTTACATTCATTTTAAAGACATTCCCTTTCCCAAAATGTAGCCATTAAAAACCAGAGTCAAACATTCAAACCCACGACGAGTTTTATTCTATCACAATAGTAGATACCAATAAGTTTTAGCTTGTACATCAGGGCTTACCTGATGGGTATGGTGTTGACACGGGGTTACCCACGACCACAATTTCTTCATACCCTACATTCTGCAACACAAGAAAATCCCCGACTAGAAGTACGCATTGTAACAAATCTGAATAGAAAAAACAATGTTGTTAAGCGAGAGTGTGAACATACCTTCCATCACGGCTAAACCATCAAAGCTTCACACCACCACACAACGCAGAGGCATAGCTCATGCATCCCTACTACGAATGACCAAAACAATGCAAGAGCCCAAGCCCTAAGATTGAAGGCCACAATTTCCAAGGTGCATTTATGTCTCCACCCTGGACTCCATTAACACAATTCCAAACCCATATGGTATAGTTCATGCCACCCCTTAAACCTTGTTCAAAACAACATGCATTACAAAACCCCAAATGTGTATCAAATACATAGGGTTTAATCCATAGTACATGGAATATAAAATATGCCATGGAGGACTATAGGGAGAGGTATTAAATTTATACACCAACTATACTAAAACCATATACCAAGACTATGTTAGAGCATGAACCAAATTACAAAGTATTAATACCATGTGTGCCATATAAACGATAAGTACAATAGGGGTTAAATCAATGTCGTAAAGTCCATAAAAATATCGATAGTAAACCATGCCACATAGGCTAGTAAGACATCGAGCTGGGTGTAAATATCATATAACAACCATCATATATGTCACTGGGATATATCTGTAAAATTGTCATCATCCAATCCAAATGCTACTGACGAAAGAAATGCAGTTTACATCGTCAAGTGCACCTACACGCAACAAGGAAAGAAATGCATTAGTTCGTAAGAACTAAGTAAGCCTGTGATGACAAGTAAAAAACAGTTACCTTCCAGTTGTTTACAAGGGAAACATGTCCTGCCACTCCACCCATTTTTTAATAACAAGTTAAGTCAAAATTGTTTATACAACAGTAATCGAACTTGGTATCCATGAATGCATAATTGAAATAACTAACATACATATAAATGCATAACCATAAATCAAGATAGTAAAAAACATCACAGCAACATAAGTAATACATTAATAACCATATCGATAAATATGAAAGCAGGATGTAAGAGCATCTTACAACAAGTACAACACAATAAACAAAGTACGACTCATTCCGCATAGTTTAGATAATGTCCAACACAGGTAGTATTTGACCAGCCTAATAATTTTTATTTTTATTTTTTCAGATTTTGGGGACATTACATCATGAATTCACCATATAAATTTAACTTTCCTTCATGATCACTTCATATCATTATCGAAGGGGATTTTCGGCTTCTCCTCATCATACTTAGTGGACAAAACATTAACTTTCCTTCACGGTCACTTCATATCATTATCGAAGGGGATTTTGGGCTTCTCCTCGTCATACTTAGTGAACTTTAACTATCCTTTCATACTTCCTTCCCACCTTATGTGGATCCATCCTTAGTTTTTGGGTTATGTGGACCAAATATCAATACTTCAGGGGATTATTCATACATCATAACTATATTTCTTTGGATCCATTAGAGGAAATTTGGATGAAAAATGGGCCTCCTAAGGAAAATGATAAAAAAATCCAATAGACAATTGTTTTTATATTATTTCACTTTTATCAAAGTTGCCAAGGGTCATAAATAACTTTTATCAAAGATACCTTAGATATATATTTTATCGCGTTGAGAGGCCCTCTACAAGCCAGTATGGGGAGATCTTCTAACATTACTTTTTACTTCATGTGATGTTCCTCTTGTAAATATCGCCTATAGTTACTTTTTACTTCCCTATTATGATGTAGATGTTGTAACATTATTTTTTACTTGCCCATTATGATGTAGATGTTGTAACATTAATTTTTTATTCTAAAAAGTAAAACGTAATAAATATATTTTGTGAGCCATTAATAATAATTAATATGCCAATAATAACTCAAACGTGCAAATAATGAAATAATATTTATACCCTTATTATAAATATTATTCGAAGCTTAGTTCTTTGAGTTATGATTAATACACAAACAATTGATATAATCCATTATAAATATGGGGTATTCCATCGTTTTTTTTTTCAATTACATAAAATGGAAACAAAACATCTTTCCCTACCCATTTAAAATACCGAAGAACCAAATCTAAAAGATGAAGCTCTGTGATTTTTCCTCCACTAATGAAAGACAAGAAAGAAAATCAAAATACACAGCCAAATGAATTTGCTCGAAAAGCATTTTCTCTCTCTTAATTGATACATCCCACCCATTTAAGAATTAAAAAAAACACAAAGTCAAATATATTTATGTTGGTTACGACTGGGCAGACCCGGGTTTACTGTAGTGTACCCACAAAACCCCTAGATCACTATCCCTTTCAGCGATAGATCGCAGAATGGCCTGAAGTCTCACCCGAAGTGATCCTAGATGGGGTGGTTGAAGAATCACGTTTCCTCAACCAGGTTTTGTAGCATCCTAGCTTTCTCTTTTGACTTTGGTTAACCAGTGGGATTTCTCAGCAATGGCTGTTTCTATTTTCCTAGCTGACTCTGCTACGAGACTGGCTCTTATCGCATTGTAGCTTCTAGGACAGTGCGCAACCTTCTCTCTTCTCAACTCTTAACATGCGATATCTCACACTGCGGCTCCTTCGACAGTGCGATATCGCATTTCTACGCTGCAATGTATCCTGTAGCAAGACTCACTATGCTCATCAACTCTCAAGATCCAGAGGCTTCCTCTCTGGGTATAATAGCTCAGTTAACCTTCATAAGGGTGTTAAAAAACTTTACTTGGCTTCTATAGTTTAACACGCTTAACATCATTCACGCTCAACTCGCTAAACTCACAGACAGAAGTCCTTAACACTGTAACTGTTAGCTGTCGTGAATCAAGCATTGATAATATCATATACATAATACTTGATACATTCAACTTGCATATAATCTTCTATGTCACTGTAAACTGAAGGATAGCATACATACATTCATTAACTGATAAGCAAAGTTCATGTAACATATAACAGATAGCAAATACGTAAAACACAATCACATGAAACAGTCACACAACACACGGATTTTACGTGGCTCACTTCCTGGGGGGAAAGCTACGTCCACAGGAACTGTGTTTATATTATATCTTGAGAGAGTAACACACATTTCCGCTGCAACCTATTATGTAGCTTGAGATCTTCTAGGAAACTCCACGCACTCAGCCGAGAGCCCTTCTCTTAGATCTCTTCTCTTCCTATAATGCTTTCTTCTTACAATATACTCTTCCTCTCTCTCTCTCTCTCAATCCCTGCATATTGTTACAGTCATGCTCAAGGAGTCAGCTACTGGTTACAGTAACATAACTACATATTTTACAACAGAACCAGAGCTCGACCCTTACAATACGGAGACAACTAGAACAGCCTAACCAACAAACTGACTAGCTAACCATCTACTATCTAACTGGCTATCTGTCTACAACTAATTGACCAACTATCTAACCTTTCATAATACAAAATACATGCTTAAATAGGTGGCCCGAAGGTCTCACCGTGATACAACACTATGGTCCTATCCCAATAGTAACCCAAAAACATAACTATGATAGTCAGCCTATCTGTACTTTGAACTGCCACTTACTGGTCACACTACAGCTTTCTACAGTATTCCATGATTTTCAGTGCTGATTGTGGGTATGGGTGCCACTTCCTCGGTCGCTCCCCTTCTGTCCTTTGTCTTTAATACCTCATCTTGTTGCTCCTTTTCTCTTTATGAGGGTAGCTGATCCCTCCTGTCGTTGCCGCTGCCTTAAATGCAGTGCTTGAGCTCTCTTCTCAGCCGCTTCAGGTACTCTTCCCTTTGAATTTCTTGCTCCGATATAGTAGCTTTTCCTATAGTTGTGGGGCCCTGCTCCAACAGTCCCCTAACACTTACTTGTGGCTCATCCCCGAGCCACTAACAGCTGGCTTCTCCTGCTGTAGCTTGTCCTTGGCTTCCTATGAAGTCCGTGCGAATCTCTCCCTGAGTCCTGCAACTTCTTTATCCATAGCTTCGACATGGTCTTGTGCCTCTTCAAGCATAACTTGACTAATCAGGGGGTCTTCTGTGCTATCAATTTCACTTTTTATCGCAGGGAAATCCTTGACCTTCTACTCAACCTCATCGACCAGCTCTGCGATTTGTTGCTAATATGGTTGAAGCAGGTTATTGAACTGTATTTCTTTTTCTCTCAACTGCTGCACTTTCTGTTGCAAACGGTTCGTCTCTGTTGTCTTCTTCATCTTTGCAAGAGCTCCTAAGCTCTTGACTTCTTCCTTCATTTCTGCTGTTGCATTCTCTATGTTCTGGATGCTCTGCTGCAACTCCAGTCTATCTGGGAGCTCGTCTAGCTCCGACCATGTCTTCGTCACATCAACTAGTAATGACTCTGCATCATCTATGCTACACTTCATCTGCGTTGAAGTGAGTCTAAATGCCTGTGCCCTTGCTTCCTTGTCTGCCTCAAGTGTGCCTGGTGCTTGAGCCTCAAGCTCAACAATCTGTGCCTTGTGGTCTTCCTCCATCTTGTCATCAAATTTTGTCTTTTCTCCTTTGTGATTTCTATCATATTTGGAATCATCTTCTGTAAAATTAGTTCATAGGTCTCTCTTATCTTTCCTTCCCTCACACAAGATATACTCCAATGTTGCATAGAGGTCTTTTCATGGATCAGCATCTCCCTTAAGGATCTTGAGCTTTTGAGAATCCTTCCATAGATATCCTTTCCTCTTTATTTGGGTTAGAAATCATATCACAAGGAAAATATAAATCTATATCTTCCAACCTTCTCAAACATTTCATTCAGTCTAGATCCTTCCATATGAAAACTATACAAACCATGAATTCCATTCCGAGAACAAGCCTTTGTCTGCATGCTGAATTTCTGCTTGTTTGATTTGTTTTCCCCTTTCACTTTTCTTCTCAACAAATCGCTCCAGGTATTCACACTTCCTATGATCTTCATATTTTTGTTTCTTTGCCTCTGCAATCTCTTGTTCTTCTCTTAGCTGATCAGACAGGTCATCTTCCTTCTCACGTTGCCTTCTTTTTCTCATTTTTACTTTCTCCCTCTTTCTTTTTATCCACCTTTTCTGCACTCTCCTTTTCATCTTTCTTCTTGTCAGTATATTTCTTCTCATCATTCTTCTTCTCTGCTATGAGCTGGAATTTTCTACTATCTGAGCTTGACTCCTCATCCTTGGCGTGTATTTGACCTGTGGTGCACCTAATTTCACAACCCTGGGCAGCATCGTCATAGCAAACTCAAGGCCACCACATTGGAATCGTCGCACAATGTCTTCTAAAGGTTCCTTCTCAGACATAAACCATCCAGTACAATACTCTGAACTGGAAATGGCTACGGAAATGGGGAAACTAGCACTCTGTAACTAGAGTATCTCTGCACAGGAAAACTCTACAAATTGCTCTATAAATCTCAGAAATCACAAAAGTAACCCTTCTGTGTGAATGATCTGTGTATTTATTATAAGGCGATAATCTCTAAAGCAACGGTCATTTAGGCTAGACCCGTTGGTGGCATTTATTGCATGGACAAGACAACAGCCGTCGTCCCCATCCTCATTAATTGCTGAAAATCCGATCAAATTTCCCTCAAAATTTGTGTGCAGGCACCGGTCTTGACCAAGATTTACCAAATCTAGGACAATCATTGTACTGTTTCCAAATCTAGGGCAACGTATACCTATCATATCTTGCTTAATTGCTTGTCAAAAGGTGAAGTGACTGGCCCTCTTTCCCTTCAAAATCGTCTACGTGGCACGGGGAACATCGTCTTGCTGCGATGTCACACCACATCGTTCTGGACCAAAACGTTGGCGTGAAACTCCGCAACAGTTCACAAACTCCGCAAGCATCCTATGACTTGCGTAAAATAAACTTTCCTGCTGCAATTCCTCATACTTAGAACTTTTTTTTTTGGTGTGTAGACTAGTTATGGGTGCGATGCCTCCTTTCAACTACACTGGACATTTGCACGCTTAGTTCTCTGAGTCAGGGTTTAGAGGTGGATTGGATATCACTATAAAGCTTAATCCTACTGCCATTAATCAAAGTAGGAACAAGTTCCTCATTCAGTTTACTGAGCTGAACGGCACCTCCTTCTGTAACTTGCTGAATCTGATATGGCCCCAACCAATGTGTCTTGAACTTCCTTGGAAACTTAACAAACTTGCTGTCGTAAAGGAGCACTAGGTCTCCTATCTGAAAAATCTTGCTCTTGATGTGCCTTTCATGCCAAGATTTTTCTCGTGCCTTCTGCACTTTTTAATGAAATCCTGCGATGAATCTGTCTTCTTCTAAGGCAAGCAGTTGCGCTAATCTTTCATTCATTGTATCTGTATCAGCCATCTCAGTAATCTGAGCAATTCTTAAACTGGGAATAATATATTCCATAGGCATAACAGCCTCCTGTCCATACACCAAGCTGAAGGGTGTGTGTCCTATAAGTTTCTTGCATGTAGTCCTATAAGCCCATAATACAACATTAACCCTGAGGTCCCAATCATTTCTTTGGATGTTACAGATCTTAGTAAGAGCATTTTCTAGAATTTTGTTAAAATCCTCCACTGTACCATTATCTTGTGGGCGGTAGGGAGTGCTCTTATGGTGATGTATCTGAAATTCCTCTGTCAAGGCCTGAATAGTGTGATTTAGAAAGTGTGTGCCTTGATCACTCATCAAAATTGTTGGACATCCAAATCTACTTATGATGTTTTCAAAAATGAACTATGCAGCTGTAGCAGCATCACAATTCCTTACTGCTTTGGCCTCTGCCCATCTGGTGAGGTATTTTGTTCCTGTGATGATGTATCTCGCACCAGTTCGTTTCCCTGGTGGATTGATAGGACCCATGAAATCTATATCCCACTTGTCAAATGCCCGTAATGTAATCTATGGTCGCAGTGGCATTTCATCTCTCCACGAAGGTTTTCCTACCCTCTAGCATATATCGCAGCATATGCAAAACTCCTTAGTGTCTTTATGCAACGTAGGCCACCATAATCCTACAGCTAGAATTTTTTGAGCAGTCGGATTTCCTACAAAATGACCTCCTGCGGTACCTGAATGTTCTTCCCTGATAATGGCCTCTTTCTCGTGCGGCATAACGCATCTGCGCAGGACTTCATCTGGACCTAGCTTATATAAATGTCCTGCGATCAAAGTGAAATCTGCTACTTTAACAACTAACTGTTTCTTTTGTTGCTTAGTAAAATCAACTGGTCCCCACCCTATAGTGAGAAAGTGAATAATATCTGCCTAATACTCATCTGTGATCTGAATAGAAAACAATTGCGCATATGGCAAGTTATCCTCTAAATTACTTGGTTCTTCTCCTAAGTCTATCTGTGAGAGATTATCAGGTCCGGCATTTAATCTCCCTGGTTTTACAATAATTTCAAAATCATACTCCTAAAATATGAGTAACCATCTGCAGATCCTTCCTCCTAACACTGGTTTATTGACCAAGTACTTTAAAGCGGAATGGTCAGTGAACATCTTGAATGCGGCACCCAACAGGTAGTGCCTGAACTTCTATAGAGCATACACCATAGTTGTTCCTTCTCTTTCTGTAGTGGTGTAGTTCTTTTCTGCGGTAGATAACTTTCTGCTTGAGTACGCGATAGGGTGATCGATACCCCCTTCTCCTAGCTGTGTTAAGACAATCCCCAGTGCGATGCCAGATGCATCCACATGTACATGAAATGGCTTGTTCCAATATGGAAATACTAAGATGGGTGCTATAACCATATTCTCTTTAAGAGTGTCTAAACTTTGCTGACATTCCTCATTCCATAGGAATTTCACATCTTTCTTTAACAACTTTTCCATAGGTGTTGTGATCTTTGCATAGCCTTTGATGAATTTTCTATAATACCCTATATGACCAAGCACTTTCCTCAATTGATTGACTGAGTTGGGTGCTGGGAGATTTACAATTATGGCAATCTTTGCAGGATCTACCATCAAGCCTTGTCTGCAAACAATATGACCCAACAAAATACCAAATGGTGCACAGAATATACATTTCTTCAAGTTAAGAGAAATCCGATATTGCCTACATTTCTCTAACATGAGCCTTAAATCTCCTATATGGTCTTTGACTAATCCAAATACAGTCCAATCATCAAAATAGACTTCTAAGAATTTATGGATGTATTCCTTAAAGACAGCAACTACTACTCTAGAAAAAATAGCTGGTGCATTTTTAACACCAAAGGGCATTACCGTATACTGGAATGAGCCCCATTCTGTCGCAAAGGTGGTCTTATGTCGATCCTCTAGATGGATTCTTATCTGGTGATAGCCTGAAAATCCATCAGTGAATCAGTAGATCTCCTGTCCTCCCACATTGTCTAAAACTTCATCAGTAAAAGGTGTCGAAAATGGGTCATGAAGCAATGCGTCGTTGAGTTTGCTCAAATCAACACAAATACTCATTTCTCCTTTAGTTTTGTTTTCCTGTACAACCATGGGACTAACCCATTCACTCTCTTCTACTGGCTCAATGATGCCTACTGCTAGCATCTTATCAATCTCATCCTTAACTTTTTCTTTATAATGAGGCTTTAATCTGTATGGACACTGCTTAACTAGCCTAGCATCCTCTTTCAAAGGTATCCTCATGACTCCCAAATCTCCTACTATTCCCTTCATCTCTATGAACCTAGTGGGAAATAAGTCCTGATAGTCATGTAACAAATCTGCGATGTGTCGTACCGTTTCATCATCCCAATAGTCTCCAATAGAGGCAAACTTTGGTTATGGTTTTGTGCCAATATTGATCTTTTTAATCTTAATAGGCTCTGTGACAAATGGAATCTCTAGCTTTGGTCCATCAACTTCGTGAGTCCCTTCTGACTCTGGAATGTTGATACTGCAAGGATTCTCATCCTCATCACCTGGATCTTCTGCGAAGTTGTAACACTCTAGCACATGTTCTAACTGGATGGTCCAATCAGGATGAACATACATTGGTAGGGTACAATCATCAAATATCTTAGTCTTTATAATATCTAGAGCCTGATCAATGCTTGGATACTCATATTCAAAAGTGAAAGTGAGTACAAAGCTGTCTATCATAACTGGCCATGTAATCGTTCCTCTACGCAACTCTGTTTCAGTGTACCAGTTCCTTGGGACTGTGTCTAAAGTGTGAATGAATAGGTGAACCCATTCATCCTCTGGAATGTCCGACCAATTCTGTTCACAAATATTAATGTGTGACCTGGGGTCACTTTCTCCTATATATTTCTGCTGTAAAGGTTCCTTTTCATTAGAGAATCTGATCACCATCAATCTCTTAAAATCATCCCATGATGCGATATGTTCTTTATATGCATGCCACCATCTTGCAGGTGTGGCTTGTACTGCAAGGTCAATAGCTTCCATCCTCTGCTCATGAGGAATTTCCTGCTCAAACTACTGTAAAAATTCATTGACATTTGCTAAGCCATCAAACGACAGAATATCCTTAACCTCTGTGCCTATCCATCGTAGTGACTTAGTCATAAAAGCACATCTGCGAGGTGATACTTCATAAAGTCTATTCTGCCAATTTTCTAAACCAACATCCGAATCCGATGCGCATGAGCTGTCGCATCGCCAACTAATATTTCCTTCTACGGGGATTGATATAATCACTCTGATTAGCAGTCATCTGATAGAAGCTCTCCATATTACGCACCTCTTCCTCTGCTCTAATAGGTTCAATGTATCAAGGACCCTGAAAAGGATCCAATGGTGCGATGACTTGAATCTGTTTATCCTCAAAGGTCATTTGTCTTTTCTTCAAATCGATAATAGCCATTTTATCAATTGCCCAATCAATACCTAATAAAGCTGGATACGGTCTGCTATCACCAATAATTTCTATGACTTCAAAATCTGCAAAGCTGCGAACTCCGTCAATATCAACTAGTACTTGCGGTAATCGACCCAATGGCGATACCCTCTGTCAATTGGCTAATCGCAGATGGATAGGTGATCTGGCTAACTTAGGGCTACCCATATGTTTCCATGTATGCTTAGTCAGAACATTTACCTCTGATCCTAAATCTAGGATTACCTCATCCATTTCAAACTCTCCAATTTGTGTTGTGAGTCTCATTTCTCTTCCTGTTCTTGTATGGCCCATAATATTATGAACAGCACGCTGTGTACTACTCATGGAAGAAGACTACTGACATTGATCTATGATGTGTTGAAGCGCTCCTATGGATTTCTCATTTCTTACAAGTTTCAAGCAACTCCACAGGAAGGATTGTACACTTCATGTCAACTCATCCTCTTCGCACCTTCCAGATGTGGTAGCCTATGATATCTGTACAGGACTAACGCCACAAGGTTTTTGCTACGGTATGCCCCTACAAGGCAATACCTGTGATCCTACTGGTATAGGTTCAGTAAAGAAAGTTTTAGCTTGATGATATGTTTCTTTGTTCTTCTGCAGGTCAAGTGGTGTAGATTTATCAGTGGCTTTACGCACCCACTTTGGACCTGTATTATTTTCGGCATCCTGCGGTGTGCTACTAGTAGAAGCACCATTGTGAGTCACAACATTAACGCTTGGTTCTGGTTCTTTCTGCTCAGCAGAAATAAGATAAATATTCTGGTTTACTACTGGCTTAGGATCCTTAATCTTGGCTATCAAGATAGGACATTCTTCTATAGTATGATCATAGGACTTGCAATACTTACATGTTGTAGTAGGGTTTTGAAAATCCCTAGCATAATGTCCCGTGGCTCCACAATTGTAACAAATAATCGGTCCACGGCCACGGCCAAAACCTCCACCACAGCCTCGTCCTCTGAATCCTCCACCATGGCCATCATGAGCCGGTACATGCTATGGTCCTGCTATTGGTCCTGATGTCTCTGACTGGACTCTGTAGAAGTCATGTTTTCTCTCTATCATGGGATCATAAGCTCTACAATTATTTTCATCATGTCCTACTGACTTACATAAGTTACAATATATGTTCTTAGGAGTTTGTACATACTTCTGAAGTAAAGGGCATTCCTGTGGTCTATGTCCTCTTGTTCTATACATTTCACACCGTGGCCCTTGATTCTGTACTAAGGGGTTAGGAGCCCCACTTGCTAGATACTCAACAAATACTGGACAGTTATATTTGGTATGACCATGTCCTTTACACTTTGTACACCATAATTCTTGTGCAACCTCTTTTCCTTTCTTAATCTCATGTCGTTGTAAAGTGAGATTGGCTAACTGATTATGTAAGCTTGTCATACCTGCACTAGTCTCAGCTAGAGGTGAAGCCTCTAGTTTCATTGCCATCTCCAATGCTTCATCCTGCGTATGGAGTTTCTGTTGCATTAGTGGAAGTCTAATGTGAGGGAGCAGTGCTGCAATGAACCATTCCTTATGCTGCTCAGGCACAAACTCAAAGCTAACTTGGTCTATAAGAGCTTTAAGTTTCTAATCGAAATCCCATACTGACTCTGTGGGTAACTGTTTATTGTCTTTAAGTTCTGTGATACATTGTGACTCAGGTTTGGGTTTCTTAAATTCCTTAATCATTGCCATCCTGACCTCTACGAGTGTTCCAATCTGTGCTGATGTATACTTCATATACCATGTTAAAGCTCTTTGTCTAAGTGTAGTAGCCAACTGGACAAGCTTAGTATTGTCATCCTGGATCTGTTTAATGGTCCATACAGCTTCACATAGGAACCAATGTTGTTCTGGGTCTTCTGCCCCTGTACCCCTAAAGGTAGGTAATTTCATGTCATCCCCCATTTTGTTTCTATGAGGTGGATTCTGATTTGTTGTATTACTATGACTTGGCGGTGTAAATGTAGGTGGTGTAGAGGTAGTATGTACTGTGTGTGAACTACTAGATGGAGTTCCTGTGGGATTATTCTGAGTACTGGTTGGTTTCTGTGGGGTATAAGGGTGGTAAGGGATACCCCCTGCTGTTGTTTCTCTATTACTTTGACTCTGTTCTCTAGTACTGTCTGAACTGTCTTCAAAGAAGGAAGATCTGAAATCTACTTTATATTTCTTACCGCTACATGTACATCCAATTTCTTCAAAATCACTCTCAAACTCTTGTGACATTACAGTTACTTAACTTTTTCATCTGAGAATATATCCAGTACTCCTTTTTCATATAATAACATCTTAAGAGACAAATTTAAAGAGTTATATTACTTACTGCGATATCCTTTGAAGAAGTACCTCTCTGCTTCGCTAAAACTCTTTCGTTGATCAACTGCAAACTCTATAATGAAACCTTCCAGCAAACTTGCAAGCCAGAAGTCTACTGCCCATGAAATGGGATTATCTATGCTCTTCACGGTGTGAATCAGCTCCGGTGTCCAGAAAATGTTCCTTTTCTTCTTGAATATATGCTTATCATTCAACTTTGACAACCAATCGTACAACTCATTTGCATAGGTCGCAAAAAATATCTCATGTAGGTCTGTGAAGATATGTTTCTATAGCCAGTCCTCCATTCTCAACCTAAGACTCTTGTTTTCTTTCTTATCAGATTCTCTTTCCTTAGACTCAACCCACTAGTTAATTTCTTCTTTAGTAGGATGCCAACAGAACATCAGCTCTTCAGTTTGTTAAAAACCGACGATGGAACCACTTGTTGGTTCAGAGCTGGGAAAGTCCTAAGGCAACGGAACCATTTGTTGGTTGCGACTAGGAAAACTCAGGTTTACTGTAGTGTACCAACAAAACCCCTAGCTCACTGGCCCTTTCGGTCACAGGCCCCAGAACGGCCTGAAGTCTCACCCGAAGTGATCCTAGATGGGGTGGTTGAAGAATCACGTTTCCTCAACCAGGTTCTGCACCATCCTAGATTTCTCTTTTGACTCTGGTTAACTAGTGGGATTTCTCAGCGAGGGCTGTTTCTCTTTTCCTAGCTGACTCTACTACGGGACTGGCTCTTATCACATCGCAGCTTCTAGGAAGATGCACAGCCTTCTCTCTGCTCAACTATTAACCTGCGACATCTCACACCACGGCTCCTCCGATAGTGCGATATCACCTTTCTACTCCGCGATGTCTCCTACAGCAAGACTCACTATGCTCATCAACTCTCAAGGTCCATAGGCTTCCTCTCTGGGTATAATAGCTCAGTTAACCTTCATAAGGGTGTTAAACAAATTTACTTGGCTTCTATAGTTTAACATGCTTAACATCAATCACGCTCAACTTATTGAACTCATAGACAGAAGTCCTTAACACTGTAACTATTAGCTGTCGTGAATCAAGCACTGATAATCTCATATACAGAATACTTGATACATTCAACTCGCATATAATATTCTATGTCACTATAAACTGAAGGATAGCATACATACATTCATTAACTAATAAGCAAAGTTCATGTAACAAATAAAAGATAGCAAATACGTAAAACACAATCACATGAAACAGTCGCACAACACACAGATTTTACGTGGTTCACTTCCTGGGGGGAAATCTACGTCCAAAGGAACTGTGTTTATATTATATCTTGAGAGAGTAACACACAGTTCTGTTGCAACCTATTATGCAGCTTGAGATCTTCTGGGAAACTCCACGCACTCAGCCAGGAGCCCTTCTCTTAGATATCTTCTCTTCCTATAATGCTTTCTTCTTACAATATACTCTTCCTCTCTCTCTCTCTCAATCCCTACATATTTTTACAGTCATGCTCAAGGAGTCGGCTACTGGTTACAGTAAGATAACTACAGATTTTACAACATAACTAGAGCTCGACCCTTATAATACTGAGACAACTAGAACAGCCTAACCAACCAACTGACTAGACAATCGTCTACTATCTAACTAGCTATCTGTCTACTATCTAACTGACAAACTAGATAACCTTTCATAATACAAAATACATGCTTAAATAGGTGGCCCGAAGGTCTCACCGTGATACAACACTATGGGCCTATCCCAATAGTAACCCAAAAACCTAACTGTGATAGTCGGCCTATCTGTACTTTGAACTGTCGCTTACTGGTCACACTACAGCTTTCTGCAGTCTTCCACGACTTCCGGCGCTGATCGTGGGTATGGGCACCGCTTCCTCGGTCACTCCCCTTATGTCCTTTATCTTTAATACCTCGTCCCGTTGCTCCTTTTCTCTTTATGAGGGTAGCTGAGCCCTCCTGTCATCACCGCTGCCTTAAATGCAGTGGTTGAGCTCTCTTCTCAGCCGCTTCAGATACTCTTCCCTTTGACTTTCTTGCTCCGATATAGTAGCTTTTCCTGTAGATGCGGGGCCCTGCTCCAACAGTTTATATGGAAATGCATAAGTTTAATCTCATCCAAAAAAACATTTTCTTCAAATACTCAATACAGAAAGACAACCAAAATGGTTTTATGGCATGCAAAAGTTTAATCCTACCCCAAAGCATTTTCTTTAAAAATTTGATGCAGAAAGACTAAGCAAAAATGTTTTTAAGGGCATGCAAACGTTTAATATCAACCAAAAATGTTTTCTTCAAGGATTTAGTGTTCAACAAAAATCTAGGAAAAAACGACATTATACATATCCATATTATAGATAGTATTTTAAGGTATTTTCATAGCACCAACTCGCGGGTAGAGAAGAGGGGTATAGGAGGTAGTTGCCACTAAAAGGGAATTCATGAGTGTTAGAATAATCAACCCATATTTAGCTACCTTAGACATTAATTAATCCAATTTTTGTCTTATATTCCTAGTTTCCATATTCCAACTTATGCAAGTTGTCCTCCACACATCCAAAGTGGTCAAACTTGCTAATTTTGAGTCATGGAGCGCTTGGGAAACCACTTGGAATCAAATCTGCTTTATTCCTGGCCTCCCTAGTGCATGTCTGCTTTTTCTTCTTTATTGCTTGCTTTTTTCTGAGTTTTAAGGCAATTGGGAAAGTTTGACTAGGTGAAGTTAACTTGTTTTTTGTCCTCATCATCCTCCACCCTTTTATCCTAAGAAAAGCATGTATGAGTTTTCCTTCCATCGCCTATTAGCTTGCCTAATTGATTTTTCCAATTCGTGAGCTCCTAGACAGTTTTGGAAACTACTTTATGCACCTATGGGGGATTTGCTTAGATTTAGTAAGCCTTCTTTTGACCAAATTCGAATGGCATCCTTATGCATTCAAATATCTCATGTAATTATTTATTGTGGCAGCCTATGACTTCACAAGGTTGGCTATTCTACACTTATTCAATACAGATTAGTGTTCTGCTCCATATTTAGTCTCCTTTGTGAGTAATTTGCATGTGTAATTGGCAATTGTTGTGAGTGTAATTGTTCTAACACCTGGGTTCAATTTCCACATGGTATCAAAGCCTTTGTAGATCGATTTCTCTCCTTCCAATTTGTTATTGCAGGTTCGACATCCTTGACTGGGAGCATTCTGCTGACTGAAGGGACAATTTCTGAGCTATGGATCAATCTCAGAAGATCATCTTGACTCTATTTAAATTCTTTGAATGGAAAGCAAATATGGAGATAATATTGAGATTGAAAGGCCTCTACAGAGTGACTATGGCAACAGAAGCAGATCCCAATACAGTTGCAGAGAATATTAAATGGCACAACAGGAGGGATGAGGCCTATGGTCTCTTGTGTCTGAGCATATCCAGAGACCTCCTTTTCCATCTTGATGGATTAACATCACTGGTGAAGGGTGGGAGAATCTTGTTGAGATTTTTGGTAAGACAGATGAGATGAGGCGACATCAAATTGAAAATGAATTGATCTCCCGGAGTCCCAATAGCTTTGAATCCCTGCAACTCTATTTTTCCAAGTTCAAAGCCCTTGTTTTGCAGCTCAAACAATGTGGGATCGAAAAGAAAGATGAGCAACTGGTTTTGGCCATATGCTCAAAGCTTGGCCCTAGCTATTTAGTGTTTGTATCGAACTTCTATGCCACAAAGTTGACAGCTCGATCCTGGAAAATGCTTAGCCTTGCAGATTTCATGGAATCTCTCACACAAGAACAAGATAAATTGGTGATGATGGGCACCATCAAACCTTCCAAAGACCAAGCTCTGGTTGCTAGAGATTTGAGGGTGGATTCAAAAGGCAAGAAGAAAGCTAAGAAACCACCTGAGCAAAAGAGAGACAAGAACAAGTCTCCAGCGGAGTCTCAAGGTTCCAAGAAGAACCCCCAAAAGAAGAAGAACAAAGAATAAATGAGCAAGTGCGCATACTGCAGTAAGGGAAATCATTCTGAAAGCTCTTGCATGAAGAAGAAAATAGACATGCTGACCCAAATCCTGGAGAAGAATGGCATCTCCCTTCCAGAAATTTCAAATAAGAGGAAAGGAGGATCAAATTCAGAAGACAGAGAGAGAGTTCATGCATTGGTTGCTGGCACATCAAGCTCATCTAGTTTCATCATTGATTCTGGAGCTTCAAGACATATGGTTTCGACCAAGGAGGCATTCACCCCACTTGACATGTCGAAAGGTCCACCAATAGTACTGGGAGATGACTCTCTCACTGAAATTTTGGGCAAAGGGAGGATTGATCTTGACCATGGTAAGTTCAACAATGTATTGTATGTTCCAGGTCTTTCCTCTAACCTCTTATCAGCGTATCAGATGACCCACACAGGGTCTCCAAAGAAGGTCATATTCTCCCCTGATGAAGTTGAGATCACAGAGATCTCAAGTGGTAAATTCATTGCAAAAGGAGTTGCAAATCACACTTCGAAGGTATACATGTTCTCACACTTCCTACCCTACTCAAACCCCTCTGCTCATCTGATTCATGCTAATAAGGAAAGCAAGCTTTGGCATGAAATATTTGGCCACCTTAATTAAAATTATCTTTCTAATCTTAGTGAAAAAGAAATGGTCATAGGGTTACCAAAGATTAAGTTTTCCAAAGGAGTCTATCAAGGTTGCATCTTAGGAAAACACCCAAAGCATAAATTTGAGAAAGCTAGTCATGAGAGAACCTCTGCACCTCTTGAGTTGATCCACAGTGATTTTGCTGGCCCATTTCCTCATATGTCAATGAGTCAAGCCAAATATGCATTGACATTCATAGATGACTTTTCCAAGTATTGCTGGGTTTACTTCCTGAAACACAAGTCTGAAGTTTTTGGCCTCTTTAAAGTCTTTAAGGCTTTGGTTGAAAACCAGTCTAGGAGGAAACTCAAGGTCCTCAAATCTGACAATGGTGGTGACTATGTCAAGTCTGAGTTCATTCAATATTCTGCAGATGCAGGTATTCAGATGCAGCATTCTATCCCTTACACACCACAGCAGAATGGTGTTGCTGAGAGGAAGAAGAGCTCACTGAAAGAGATGGCAACCTGCATGATGGAGGCTAAGAATTTGCCACCAAATTTTTGGGCCGAAACTATAAACTGTGCAGCCTATATCTAAAATAGGGTGCCTCATAAACAGCTTGATGGTATGACTGCTTTCGAAGCATGGATTGGGCACAAGCCAGATGTGACCCATTTCAGGATTTTTGGCTCAAGGGCTTGGGTACTTTGAAGATTCAAAGCCAAGAGTGTCTATTTGTTGGGTAATCTAAATATTCAAAAGGGTACAAGCTGATCAATTTGAGCACAAACAAATCCTTCATTGAAAGGTGTGTTCAGTTTCAAGAAGAGCCCCTAGTAGCAGTGGAAGTTGGAGAATCCTCTTCACCACCAGAACCTCTGAATGTAAGTGAAGAGAGAGTTGATCATTCTGATTCTGATATGTTTGATAATTATGATTAGTTTTAGATCCTAACAGTCCTACAAGACCAAAATGGGCAGCAAAGACCATTCATGTAGCTGGAGAACTAGCTGGAAATCTTAAAGATCCTAGGAGGACTAGATCTGAATTTGAGAGTGCTCTATGCATGAAAGATCCTATGTTTGTAGAAAAATGCTATCTGATGGTTGAATCAGACCCATAGACATATGAATATGCATAAAATGATCCAAGATGGCAAACATCCATGAAAGAAGAGTTCATCTCACTCCAGAAGAACAACACTTGGGAGCTGGTTGATCTTCCCCCAGGGAGGAAGCTAGTTCAGTGTAAGTGGGTGTACAAAACCAAATTTTATGCTAATAGTTCACCTCTGAAGTACAAATCTAGATTGGTAGCCAAGGGCTACTCACAGGTACATGGCATAGACTACAATGAGACCTTTGCACCAGTGGCAAAGATGGACTCCATTAGGCTAGCCTTAGCCATTGCAGCTTCAAAGCAGTGGGAGGTACACCAAATGGATGTGAAGTGTGATTTCCTAAATTGTGATCTCACTGAAGATATTTACATGCATCAGCCTCAACGATTTTCTACTAACCCATCTCTTGTGTGCAGGCTAAAGAAGTCATTGTATGGGCTTAAGCAAGCCCCCAGGGCTTGGTATGCCAAGATTGATAGCTTTCTGCTATCACTGAATTTTGTTCGATGCAAGGCAGATCCAAATATCTATTTGAAGCTGATTCATGGTTCATTAATGATAATTTTTTTGTATGTTGATGACCTTCTCATTACAGGAAGCTCAAAGGATGAAATTGCCTCCTTGAAGGATGCAATGAACCATGCCTTCTCAATGACTGATTTGGGCTTATTGAGCCAATTCTTGGGGGTCGAGATTGCTCAAACCAAAGAAGGAATCAAAGTACATCAGTCCAATTATGCCTTGTATTTTCTGAACAAATTCAATATGAAGGATTGCAAGCCAAGCAAGACTCCTTTCCTTTCAGGAGTTAAGCTTGAAGAAGCTGATTCTTCACCTATGGTAAACAATACACTGTATAGGCAATTGATTGGATGTTTGTTGTATCTTACACATACTCGACCTGATATTTCTTATGCAGTAAGTGTGGCTTCAAGATACATGGATCAGCCTCATTGGATCCATTGGAGAGCATCCAAAATGATCCTTAACTTTGTTCAAGGAACAAGGACTCATGGGATCTTCTACAAAGCTAAATTTGATCTTGAATTGATTGGGTTTACTGATAGTGATTGGGAAGGTGAAAACACAGATTGAAAGTCAACATCAGGATATGTGTTCATGCTTGCTGAAGGGCCAATCAGCTGGTCAAGCAAGAAACAGAGTGCCATTGCACTCTCATCTACAGAAGCAGAGTACAGAGGAGTTGTAAATGCAACAACTCAATGTTTATGGTTGCAGGGGTTACTTGGTGAGTGTGGCTTCAAATCAGAATACTCAACTACTATCTATTGTGATAATCAGAGTACCATTTGAATCTGCAATGATCCATTTCAGAAGTAGAGAACCAAACACATTGAGATCCATATGCACTACATCAGACAGCTTGTGCATGATGGCACCATTCACCTACTCTTATGTTCATCTTAAGAACAAGTAGCAAATATCTTCACTAAAGTTTTTTGTGAGAAGACATTCAGCAATCTCAAATCACTGCTGGGGATTTATGATCATGCTGTGAAGCATGAGTGATGACAAGATTTCCAAAATTTTGTTTTACTGTCCATGTTTAAGGGAGGATTTTTCCCACTGGGTTTTTGCCTCTTTCCTTGGTTAAATGGACATGCAGTATGTAAAGGGTGACTAAGCCTTGTTACTAGGCCCTATAATTTTCTGATATTTTACTCCTAAGTCAAGCTTAAGGGGGGGTGTTAGAATAATCAACCCATAGTTAGCAACCTTAGACATTAATTAATCCATTTTTGTCTTATTTGCCTAGTTTCCATATTCCACCTTATGCAAGTTGTCCTCCACACATCCAAAGTGGTCAAAATTGCTAAATTTGAGTCATGGAGCACTTGGGAAACCACTTGGAATCAAATCTACTTTATTCTTGGCCTCCCTGGCGCATGTCTATTTTTTCTGCTTTATTGCCTGCTTTTTTCTAAGTTTTAAGGCAATTGGGAAAGGCTGACTAGGTGAAGTTAACTTTTTTTTTGTCCTCATCATCCTCCACCCTTTTCTCCTAAGAAAAGCATGTATGAGTTGTCCTTCCATCACCTATTAGCTTGTCTAATTGATTTTTTCAATTCGTGAGCTCCTAAACAGTTTTGGAAATTGCTTTATGCACCTATGGGGGATTTGCTTAGATTTCGTAAGCCTGCTTTTGACCAAATTCGAATGGCATCCTTATGCATTCGAATCTCTCATGTAATTATTTATTGTGGCAGCCTATGACTTCACAGAGTTGGCTGTTGTACACTTATTCAATACAGATTAGTGTTCTACTCCATATTCAATCTCCTTTGTGAGTAATTTGCATGTGTAATTGGCAATTGTTGTGAGTGTAATTGTTCTAACACCTGGGTTCAATTTCCACAATGAGGCCGGGCGCATAGTGGATGAAGGGATAAGGGTGTGTGGATGGAGGATATGAGGTTAAGGAACTATGGAAGGAGCTCGAGTGAGGAATGAGAGAAGCTGCGAGGGAGCATAGGTTAGAGCAACAACGTGTTGCTAGTTAGGAGAGACTCGCAGCGGAGAAAAATATGGTAGAGCCTAGGATTTGGGTAACATTGTAAAGCACTGATAACATTATTTCTAATGTTTTCATAAATTTGTTTTCATGCAAATTGACAAATTAAGAACACATGTTTTAACTTATTAATAAAATCACTTACATTATTTGTTCTTCACTTGAATCTTTACATATTAATAAGTAAAAATTTTAAAGAATTATAAAGTCACCATTAATAAAAAAATTTGGGTAAATATTATTATGGTATGTTGAATGACTGTGCAAATTAATGATGCTTTTTCATTAAGGATATGATACGCAAGAGAAGCAGCCTACCATGAAAATGAAAAGCAGACATTGCAGCGGTGGGCAGATCCCTCTAATTCCTACATAGACATTGGAAAAATTAATTGCACATTTCACTCGTGAGAATGATTGGTAGGAGAATCCATCTAATTCTTTAGTGGATTTGATTCCTCTGATTTCTACACAGACATTGAAAAAAATTAATTACACATTTCACTCTTGAGAATGATTGGTAGATGAATCCCTCTAATTCCTCAGTGGATTTGATCCCTCTAATGACAAAAATTAATTACACATTTCACTCTCGATAATGATTGGTAGGCTAATCCCTCTAATTCGTGAGTGGATTTGATCCCTCTAATGAAAATAGATTATTATTTTAATTGATTATCATGTTATCTACTTCATAGATTGCTAATTGTATCGAGGTATTTAATAGGTATTATGCGACTACATAAACTAAAGATAGTAAGATTACATGGATATATTCCATGGGCACATGTAATATCAATGGAAAATTTAACACCATGTAATTATCAGCAAAAATATTTTGGCCTTGCACATGGTTTTAAAACCATGTGAAAGACCTCCTAAACAACCATTCAAGGCTTCTTAAATAACCCATGGTAAATTGCACTTAAGGATATTTTAAAATTTTTTTTTACCAAATTTCAATTAAAAATAAAGAAAATAATAAAATAATAAAATTTCAAAAAATATATTATTTCAAACAATAATCAATACCTTCATTTCCCAAGATTGTTTTTCCATGAGCATTGTACCATCCATCTGTGAACCATAATGAAACAAAATTAAGATATGTTCAAATTCTGAATTCATTATTATACTTTAAAATTTCTAAAAAAATTAGAGCCATACTTTGAAAGTTTATTAAAATTTCTTCTTATGAATGAGGCTTACAACCTTATTTACTTTACATGTAATTGACTTCAAATTTTGGAAATATATATATGCATTGGAAGAGAATTACATTTTTCAACGCTTGCTTATTATCTCATATGATTTTCAAGTTAATTATAAATTTACTTAAAAAAGGTTAGGTGTATATATGGGTGTGTGCGAGAAGTTGAGGGACCTTTTAGATGCAATGGTGGAGTGAAGTCAATCACTCTTGATCCAAGAAAAAGAAATCATCCCAAGCAATCCCGAACCTGCCAAGCCTAGTCCCAAGGATGCCAACAGGCATGCCAATTAGGATAATAAACCAAATCGCGCCTCCATTTTATTTAAGCAAATCCCGCCTTCGTTTTAGTGAACAAAATCGCGCGCGCATTTTGGAAAGCCTGTTTTTTTTTAAAATAGGCTGAGGGCATCTTTTTCACCTCATCCTAGGGCTATTGGACTACTTTGGAGCAAATCTTGACTTGGCGAACGCATTTTTGGGTGTGCCAAAGCCATCCATCTCCACCTTTGGATAAACCTCCTATTTGTGAGGTATTTTCCTCATTTCTTTTCATATTTTTTTCTCTTTGTTCATCAATTTATTTTCCCTAAATTGAAAAATTAAACCAAAATAAATTAAATTATGGCCAATGGAAACAAAAACCCCAATGGAATTGGCCAATCGAAACAAGAACCCTAATGTAATTTGCCAATTGAAACCAATTCCCCAATTTAATCATAAAAATTAAATAATTTTGATTATTTACCAAAATTCCCATGCCCAATGGAAACCAAAACCCCAATTAACTCAAAAATCAAATGAATTTCACTATTTCCATATGCATATTCACAAGGATCCTTGTGAATAAATACCAAAATCCACAAATATGCAAAGTTTGTCAAGCACATTGCAAGTTTGCATAAGTAATTTACATGCCCAATTAACTCATAAAAAACAAACGAACTTCACTATTGTGAATCCAAACTAAAATTAACAAATATGCAAAGTTTGTCAATTATGTTGCAAGCTTGCATACAACTAAAAAGTAATCAAGTAGAATTCATATATTCCCCTAAAATACATAAACAAACATGGTAAATCCCTTGCCTCTATCCGAAATATCGAAGTTGCTCTTCTAAGAACATCAATAAACACCTTATAGTTTTGATGAAACTTCCCAATCCAAGTGTTAAAATAAGGTATAGAAGCTTGCCATGCTTTTAACAAATATTTCGTCTTGAACAAAGGGTACTTTTTGGTTAAGGTCAAGACAACAAAGTTCAACAATAGACTCTATGAACGTGAAGATACATAGGTAGGTTGATGTATTTGATTAAACACCAATCACATACTATCATACATGATATAATCCAGTGGAACCCTTGCAACCATAAAATACATAAAGATTTGCTAAATAGACTTTGGAGTCCTAAAAACATCACACTACAACCAATAATTACATGTCAAACAAAATCGTTGCCTATACTAGGATTTTATTCATCAACAGCACATTACGCCTCCTATTCGAGGGTCTAGTTGTTGCCTCTACCCGCAATCTGGGAGCTGGTCCTGCAAAGGGAATAGTCAGCACCTCACAATTTCGACGAAACTTCATAATCCAAGCCTTAAAATAAGCTAGAGGAGCTTCACAATCAACATATGCACTCAAGACACTTTATGTACACATGCATACTTAAAAATTGGAATTAATACTTGAATTTAGGACATAAATATGAAATAAAAAAATGTTAAATGTTTAAATTCTTTACTGTAAAATTCAAGATCAATTTTTAAATTTACATGATAGATTTAGTTTATATGTTGTTATTTGTCGTACATTAGTTATACAGTTTTTAGTGTTTAGATATGACATTATATCATGTGTTTATATCTCTAATGATATTTTATTTGTATTTATGATTGCAGTGGCTACTATGGATAACAATGTGGAGATACTGAGGTTTATTTCCCATTTGAGAGAGATTGGTTATGCTTGGAGGGGTGGAGATGGCTCTGTCGCTCCTTGTCAGATTCTTTGTTGTCTATTGTTGATACGATCGCAAGATCGAATGATGCTTTGTATAGCATCGCATCTTATAGGGAGAGGAAAAGACAACAATATGTTGATGGGTTAAGTTACAATGAGGTAAAAAAGCTCAAAATAACAAAACAACACATCTATTCATTTTTTAGACTGCCTGGGACGGATGACGTTCTGGAGATCAACAAGCCACAAAGTTTCTATTGAGTGGTGCACCTTTCCACCCATCAGAGACAATTGGATGGATAGGTGTTACATGGTTTTTAACATTCCCCCTCATAACAATAGGGAATTACTGATGTACTTCCTCCAAAAATTGTATGCAGAGTTTGTGATGGGGAAACTTGTCAACTATTTTGACATGTTGGGCTTCCAGGGAGTTGGTAGGGGGATGCCCCAACACTGACCCAATGCTATGCATAGAGATTCCAATCCACATATACATGCACCACGTGCCCAGCTACTGAGGGTAGACATCTCTCCTGCACATGACATGGTTTCCCAGACATAGGAGGCATTTTTTACTCTAGCTGAGATGGTCTCTCGACACACGACCACTATTGACCAGAGAGTGCCCTCTTCCTCTGCTGGTGTACAACCACCAACTTCTAGTGGTGGAGGGACATCTATTGGTGGGGATTGACTGACATCCCATGTGCCTCAGAGCGAGCCACACATCTGTACATCGTGTGGGGGACCCTATTATGGTCCTGGACCAAGACATGGTACCACTACGATGCTTGGTGATCAGGTAAGGACATTATTTTAAAACTCTGTTATTGTTCAATTTTTAATTTTTCCATACTATATGTAACATATTAAAATATTTGTAATATATGCCATATTTAATCTTACAAGAGATTGATGCCTCTCACGGGGGTGGTACTGCACCCGGTGTGGTTGTACCCGAGGCCCAAACAACCACCATTGAGGTAATATTTAAACACTTGTCATTTTGTTAATGCATGTGTTAGTCTTGATTAATTTATTAAATTGTTTAATATTTACAATTTTTGAAGTTGCAGGAACCCCACTGAGAACATGATGCTGGAGACATTGATATCAATGACATAGTCCAAGGTGGAATTTACAACTACTTGAAGAATGTAAGTACATGGGTTATGACTGAATCTTGTTTGAATTATTTAAATTTATTACTATACACTCCTTTATAGATTGCTAATATTTATAATTTTAAAACTTGCAGATGCTATTAGCATCTGAAGAGGGGCAAGAAATTGATGGAAGCGGTCACTCCCATGGTGGAGATATGTCCTAGGAAGGGGTAAGTATATTACAACATGTTAGTTTTCCAGTACATATTATTCCATCCATTCAAATCCATGTCTAACTATGGTAACACTTTACGACTACAGACGTCATCGCAGATCCCTGCACCGCCTCTTTGGTTTGGATCTCCCCGTAGTCCAAACATATATCAAGGGGTTGTTTACACCAGACAACCCTCTTCCTTGAACAGAGCGGGTGTGCATGAGGATCAACCTACTCATCCTACAGTAATGTACACACTTCCAATGGAAGTTGTTGGTTAGCTATGAATTCACTTCACAAGTGGTTTTTCTTAATGTTATTTTCACATGTTTACAGCATCAGGATGTAGAGTCATCAGTGCCAGGCCTTAGTAGGATTGTTGATGCTGCATCTACAATAGGGATAAGTCACACTAAGCTACATCTATTTGAATATTTGTAATTGTACATTTCATTTGTATTGTTTATGGACATGAGCGATGTCTAACTATTTAATTATTTGGTGAATGTAGCCACAGCCTGGTCCATTAGTGCATGCAACTGAGGTTGATGTTCAACCTATGGCTCCTCTTACTACTGAAGAGTCCCATCGTAATCCCCTAGAAATGGTTTTTTTGGTGAGATGTTCATTTTTTACATAATTCATTAGTACTTTCTCATTCATGTACATGTTGATAATTCTTGAGATAATTGACATATTTTTTTTATTCGCAGAGAAGCATTGCAAAGAGGTTCTCTGTAAGGTGGAGGACAGGAGAGGCACCTATACCCTCGACACCAGAGGCACCTATACCCCCGATGGATGCAGCGACTCTTTGTTTTATTTACAATTGAGTCATATTTTGAATTTTCAAACTTTGTTATTGATGGACAGTACTAGTTCAGTTACCTAATCAAGAAATATTGTCATTGATTTGCAGTTGCCAGATATGCATAGTGGTCGTAGACAAAGCCGAAAAGCATCAGGTTCTGGGAAAAACAAGAGAAATTTATATTTTTGATGTGTTAGTCCAGGACAAATATGTATTTTTATGTACAATACGGAGTTAGAGTATAGGGGTGCGGTCCAGTACAGATGTACTTTTGTTTTCACATGTACATCAAATATGTTTTTGATACATGTACATTGAGAGGCCATAGATAGGCCTTCTATTTTTGTATTATAACTTTCATGATATAAAAAATATTTCATATCAAGGCTCTTGAGATCTTCATGGTTCAGTATTTTAAGTGTGATTATACACGTGTTGCCAAGAATGTTTCTATGTGTAATGTTCCCAATTTTTTATAGATTTTACTATTGCATGGAGATATCAGTTATAAATTTGAGAACAATGCACAATTACAATATTACATAATGACAAAAATGTACATTTTAATTGTTTTTAACCACGGTCCAATTGCATATACAATGTTATATTAACAATGTCAAATTGTATTCAAAAATATGGAACATACCTAATACACATAAGCACCCAGCATAGCTAAGTAATTGATCCAACTTGGTGGAATACAAAAGCACCTTACCCACATAATAGCCTAACAAACATTTAAAGGATGCACGAAGTTGACACACCTAAGTGATGCACCTGTGTGGTCTACATAAATAAAATTATTGTTTGGCATGATGTCTTTCATCTAACGAATACATGGGATACACATCAAACCTAAAAGTATCCGAGTATTATAAGGTTGATTCAAAATAATGGTTATGACTATATCCTACACATTAATTTATCATTTTGTTAATGTACATGGCATTTGATGAATGGCCTCGAGTAACAACTTTGAAAGAGATGAAAGTTATGTGTGATTTTATTATAGTTTAAATTGATTAGAGAAGTACTATTCTAAATCTTGTTTTATAAATTCATGTTTATGGAGTATTATTCGAAGCATTCGTAGCATGAAGATATATATATTTTGTAATAATGGCGTAATAGAATGGCCGCTTGTTTCTAAACCTAAACATGTTCCATTACATGGTTACTGACGTGATGGCATTGTCTCCTCCTTCATTTCATCGTTCAAATGCTCACATCTCTTTGATGAGGGGAAGATCTACAATCACCTTCAAGCTGACATTTATGTGCAAATATTTCACATTCACTTACTAAGCAAAACCCTATTTTCCAAAATTGACAAAAAAAAATGATCCCTTGTCCATGGACCCAGAGTAGAGGGCCACTCTAGCACTATCCTGATGCACTGAATCCAACAGAGCTGGCAGTTCATTGATCTGAGCAACGATCATCAATCTATGGAACGTTGAATCCCACCTCCTACAGGATTTTAAGGACACCCGTTGAATCCCTAACCATGGCATAGAGTGGAAACCATGCATCAAAAAGGGATTTCGGTGGGTCGTACAAGCATGTTTAGGAAGTTTCCATGTGGGAAAGCTAGCCACACATTCACGGTCAAGGAATTTGCAAAGCCAACCCCTATGTGCAGAAATTGGACATTCACTTAATGAGCAAAACCCTAGTTTCCAAAATTGACCGAAAAATGATCCCTTGTCCATGGACCCAGATTAGAGGGCCACCCTAGCACCATCTCGATGTCCTGAATCCAATGGAGCTGACGATTTGTCGATCTAAGCAATGATCATGATTCTATGGCACGTTGAATCCCACCTCCTACAAGCTTTCAGAGACACCTGTTGAATCCCTACCCGGGGCATAGAATGGAAACCATGCATCAAAAAGGGTTTTCGGTGGGTTGTGCAAGCATGTTTAGGCATGTGTTATGTGGGAACGCTAGCCACACCTTCATGATCGGGCAATATGCAAATTTGACCCCTATGTGCAAAAATTGGACATTCACTTAATAAGCAAAACCTAGTTTCCATAATTGACCAAAAAAATGATCACTTGTCCATGGACCCAGATTAGAGGGCCACCCTAGCACTATCCCAATGTCCTGAATCCAACAAAGATAATGTTTTGTCGATCCAAGCAACAGTCATGATTATATGGCATGTTGAATCCCACCTCCTACAGGCTTTTAGGGACACCTCTTGAATCCCTACCCAGGGCATAGAATGGAAACTGTGAATCAAAAAGGGATTTCAATGGGTTGTGCAAGCTTGTTTAGGCATGTGTTATGTGGGAACACTAGCCACACCTTCATGGTTGAGAAATATGCGAATTTGACCCCCATGTGCAAAAATTTCACATTCACTTACTGAGCAAAACCCTAGTTTCCAAAATTGACCAAAAAAATGGTCTCTTATCCATGGAACTAGATTAGAGGGCCACCCTATCACTATCCCGATGTCCTTAATCCAACAGAGTCGATGGTTCGTCGATCCGAGCAATGGTCATGATTCTATGGCACGCTGAATCCCACCTCCTACAGGCTTTCAGGGACACCTGTTGAATCACTACCCAGGGCATATAAAGGAAATCATGCATCAAAAAGGGCTTCTAGTGGGTCGTGCAAGCTTGTTTAGGCATGTGTTACGTGGGAATGCTATCCACACCCTCACGATCAAGAAATATGTGAATTTTACCCCCATGTGCAAAAATTTCACATTCACTTACTGAGGAAAAACCTAGTTTCCAAAATTGACCAAAAAAATGGTCTCTTATCCATGGAACCAGACTAGAGGGCCACCCTAGCGCTATCCTGATGTCCTAAATCTAACAGAGTCAATGGTTCGTCAATCCGAGCAATGAACATCATTCTATCGCATGTTTAATGCCACCTCCTACAAGCTTTCAGGGACACCTGTTGAATCCCTACCTAGGAGAAACAAATTATCGGACTGAAGGAGATAATTATCGGATTCAAGGAGATGTCCTTATAGGATCAACTTCGAGATTCAAGGAAAATGCAATAGAAATATCCCAGATACAGTGGTACATAATGGTCTTGGGCTATAAGGCATGAGTCATATAAGTATCAATCTAATACAACAAATCCATTGTAGAAGTCTATTGAATTTATCAATATATCAAGCGCTTAATGTATCAAACTACAAATAATCAATGAGACCATGAAACGAAAAATATCTAACTACCACATACCTGACGACCTACCTATGGTCATTCGACTAGATCGTCAGGATCACCTCTAATAGAAATGGTATCGTTTAGCCTCTCGTGCTCAGAGTAAGGCAACAAGTATCGTGACTTTGATGAGTTCTTGTTTGGCATTGTTTGCAGCTGGAGGTTTGTGCCAATAACTAAGTTTGTATAATGGTACACAATTTGACTTGGTCTATAATCTTCAAATACATAACCTTTTTACTTTTGTGTGTGGGAAACCTGTGTCAAATATGCCCCTTTTTTCTTCGGCGTGAAGTTGCTAATGGAGGTAGGGAGGTTGGAATTGCACCCTGTACCATATCACCCGGTCGGTCTGGTGGTTGAACATGAGCTTCATGTCCTTTCGTGTCTTCTTGACGGTCGGACGGTGGAAATTGGAAATCCTCTTGAGTGGTCTGAACAACATTGTCTTCTTTGAGCATACCTTTGGGATTCAATGTCTCTCTAATTTCGTCACTTGTATACCCACATTCAATTAAATCTGCAAAGGTTTCAAGTGGCCTTGATGTGCACCTACGTTTTACTCCTTGATCAGTGCCATGTAGTGCTCGTTCTTCTACTGATATGGTGACCGAAGACCCCTCAAGCGAATTCTTTTGTCTTTCTTGATGTGGATTGGTAGGAAGAACTGTGGCATCCTCAAAAATCGGAATTGGTTGAGTGTGCATAGAGCGTCTTCGATTGGTCATGTCATTCCCTTTATTCTCTCTAATTTCTTCAAGAATTTCATTGGGTATCTGCTTCCTTGCTGATTTTCTTGCTCAATGGTGTCTAGATACTCAAGATAAGGGGAAGATTGGGAAGAATGTTGCCTTTTCTAGCTCCTCAATTCCAAGAAAAACAATTGTAGAGATGCTCTATGGTGCTCCTCTATGGGAAATTCCCCAATCTTGGTAAATATATTGAGCAATTGTGTCTACATACTCTTGAGCTAGGGAGGAGATTGGGAAGAATACATTGCCTTTGCTAGCTCCTCAATTGTAAGAAAAATGATGGTAGAAATGTTGTATGGTGCTCCTCAATGGGAGATTCTCCAAACTTGGTTTCTTTCTTGCTCAATTGTGTCTACATACTCCACCACAGTGACCAAGTTAATGTTGCCTTTGCTAGCTCCTCAATTGCAAGAAAAACAATGGTGGAGATGCTCTATGTGGCTCCTTGCTCAATTAATGGATTCTTTCTTGCTCAATTCATTCATTATTTCTTTCTCCTCAGTGTATACCATGCTCCAAGCAAAACTTAGAAACTTGTGGTGGAGATGCTTAATTCACAAAACAATTTTGTGTGATAATATTGTGAAGAAGAGAATGTTCACACACTGTCTGTAACTTGAAATTGCGCGCAGACTGTCAAACCTGTGTGAAATGTGTTGGAATGTTTCTCGGACAGGGACTGCTATTGTTTATACTAAGAATAAACGTGCACGCATTATTGTTAACAAAAACATGGGGCCCGTTTTGGATACATAAAACGTGTGCGCGTTTTACTCTAATAGAATTTTGGAGCATTTAAGAAGGTAGTTGCACGGCTAAGGGATCATTCAAGGTTTCGAGGGAAATAGCAAGCACTCCCTTAGTCTTTGCGCCTTAACATGCCCCCTTTTTTCAACCTAACTATATTGTTTTACAACTCTAGGGGTGTGTAATAAGGGGATACATGGGGATATGTGTGTGAGAGAGAGATAGGTTAGGGAGTGTTATTGGTAATGGGAGACATACGAATGTGTGTGTGTGTGTCAGAGAGATAGATTCAGGGGTGCTAGTGGTAAGGTTTGACACAGGGATTTGTGTGTGTGTGCCAGAGAGAAAGGGTAGGGGGTGCTAGTGGTAAGGTCTGACATAGGGTGAGGATGGTGAGGATGAAGATGATCATGGCGATGTTGATGAAGATGAAGATGATGAAGATGATCATGAGGATGAAGATGATGAAGATGATCATGATGATCATGGCGATGTTGATGATGATGATCAATGATCAATGATGATGGTGATGATGAGTATGAGGATCATGATGATGGTGGTGATGATGATGATGATGATGATGATGAAGATGTT